>OZ034969.1:49060661-49150661 GCA_964030785.1 Siderastrea siderea | reverse complement strand
AAGACTTACCGCAGCTATTTTTCTTGTGGCGATGCTCTACTCATTCCTTCTAGTCGCTTCTGACTTCTGACTTCACAGTAAAATCAAACCGTTTACAACAATCTGCCGAAGCCCACATCTTCTCTTTTTCGTTAAATGGGATGAAAAACTATTGAAAACAACTCCTGTGTATTCTCAGGTGCTTCCATGCGAAAAAATAGCGGAAAAAGTGAAATTGGTAAACCCAGTCTGAGGCCCACACAGGCACTTTGAAGCATTTTCTCTATGCCAACAGCGCATGCGCAGCAGGTCTCCATCCCTAGGATGGAGACCTAGGGCGCTTTCCATTCGACCAAAAATTCCGATTTGAAGTTTGGAAAATTTCACGTGGCAAATGGAACAGTAAATCGGGAAATTTTCCGGATGGTTATACCAGCCCGGGTGGACCGAGCCGTTCCATTCAGTTTCGGACAGAAATTTTCCGAAATTTACGACAGAGAGGAACTACAAACCGAAATTTTTTCGAATGGAACAGTAATTTTCCGATCAGAACGGACCAACCGAAAAAGCGGTCCACCTCGAAAGGTGGACCTTCTTTCCCGAAAATTTTCCGGTTGGTTAGAACCGTTCCATTCAGTTTTGGACCGGAATTTCCAGAAATTTTGGTTGAATGGAAAGCGCCCCTATATTTGTGGCAATTTAAGATGTTTTATGGCATTTCCATACAAACTCTCAAATGTTTGCTATGTCCTTATTATGCGCATAGCGTGGAAAAAAGTCTAATTTAACTAATTTATGCGCAGCTCTCAAAGTTGGCTTGGGCTACCTGTGGTTGACACTGTACCCACTGACAGTCGATGTTTCGGCTATTATTCCTCCTTCGAGAAATAAATCGTTTTCTCGAAATTCTTTTCGAGATTACATGTTCGAAAACTCCATTTTTCTCGATTCTCGATACTCGATTCTCGATTCTCACATCTCGCCCTGGGCACTCTGTACCAGAGGGCACCTTGACAGTGGTTTTGTAAGCTGCCCAGGAC
Source organism: Siderastrea siderea (assembly GCA_964030785.1). Lineage (NCBI taxonomy): Eukaryota > Metazoa > Cnidaria > Anthozoa > Scleractinia > Rhizangiidae > Siderastrea > Siderastrea siderea. Next base: position 49,149,642 of record OZ034969.1, on the reverse strand, counting down.
CGTCCTTAGTAACATAGCTGACCCAAGGTCAATGCACGTTGCCTGAAAATTAAGACATTAAAAAATAAAAATAAACCAATACCCTTTACGAAGGCGACAGACCCTTGTTTAAAAATCCAAGACAGAGGCTTATTTTAAAATAAGTATTTTTACTTTATTGGTTATTTATGGCTGCTTCCAGAAATTTACTAGTCCAGGGTTTGCTTCTCTAATGCTTGTTGAAAAGTGAGCTATGATTTGACATCGGCTACAGATTTTTGACTACGAGATCCAGATTATTAAAAATTTGTGACTTTTGATATTCGCCCCAAGCGAGTCGTGGATTCCGGATTCCACATCGTGGATTCCGGATTCCGAGGGTTGGATTCCGGATTCCATGCCTATGGATTCCGGATTCCAAACTTTTTAAGATTCCGGATTCCAAAGATTCCGGATTCCGGCTTTCATTCGTTCTTCAGAGGCCAATATTTTGCAATTTGAGTATGAAGTTATCAATCTAAACAGGAAGTTCATTTGCTCTCCAAAAGATCAAAGTTTATTTAAATTTTCGAAAGCATCTGTTAATGCTGATGCAGCTCTATAATCGATTATCAGTTTTCTAATTTAATTATACGACTTTTTGACGACCACTATTTGTTTGTTTAATACCGGCCATGATAGTGGCCATCTCCAGGAATTTTTTTTTTTAATTTTAGCTCCTTCAGTAGAAGTTTAAAAATGTTAAAATCACAGGTTACATACTTTGAAACTTTTTTTTTTCATACAAATACTTGCGATTTCAAATGTTTAGACACAGGGATTTCAGTAATTTTCCAATAAGCGGCGGCCTGCTATGTGGCAGAGGAAGTAGTAAGAAAAAAGGCGTCGTAAGAATCCCTATAATCTAGGGGGACTGGGGGCGTGCTCCCCCCAAAAAGTTTGAAATGTAGATGCTCGGAAATGCAATTTCTAACACTCTGGATATCAAGTAGAGTTGTGTTCATGAAATTTTCGTTGCGATTTTGCGATTATTTTCTATCGAAAGAATAGGAGTTCTTTTAAGTCTCACACTGGGAGTCAGATCAGTGAAGACAGGAAAGTGAGACGGAGCATACGGTTTTCGTCGTTATCCCGGAAAAGACTAGAATATCTAACCATTTGCTGATGGGAATCAAAGGCAGCACTTTCTACTCAGTTATGTTAAGACCCTGAGTGTTGGTCTGGCCGGTAGTCGAACCCGGGTTTACCGCTCCGAAGTCTAGTACCCAACCAGTTGAGCCAACCAGTCGGCGGTTTTGGAGGACACTGCCTCTTCAGTGTTGTCTGGTGTCTGCCGGTTACCGGAGGTCTACCGCCATCTATGGGGCCTAATAATTAGCGCTTTCTATTAATGCTTTCTGTTAATGCTTTCGCGAGGGCTCCCGCTGAGAGTTTATTGAGAATTTATGAAAGAAGGAAACAACAACAGCCCGCGACTGAGTCGTTTAAACTAGTACACTGCTCTTTGAAAAGAGTAGGGGACGTAGACCCCGCTGGTGTTGTGAGCCTTTCATGGGATGGATGAGTAATTAATAAGGGGTTGATGTTAATCTGGACGCAGTCCTGTTTTATCCCCTCACTGTGTTGATTCACCGTGGTGAAAGACTTAAATAAATGACTAGTTTACCGGTTAAAATGTTGCTTTCAATAAACATTCGCTCTGTACAGAAGCCAGGAAAGAAGGCACTTTTTTAACTACAGAAGTGTTTTATTCCAATCTGCTTTCTGGCGCGCATTGCTAAGATTTCTGTGAAATACTTCGGAAGGCCGATGGAAGAATTTTTCCTGCCCCCCCCCCCCCCCCCCCTCCCTCCATAATGGTCCGATCGTTTGTTGGGGAGGATCGTTGCGTGACCTAGATAAAGGACGGATAAGCTCTCTATGAGCCAACGGCCACCCATCACAGTCTTTAAACGGCAACAGTCTTGCCCCCACAGACAGTACTTCGTAAAAATTGAATTTTTAAGTTTCGAAGCAATTGATTCTAAATACTGAGTAATGCTGCTCGACGATTTTTGATTTCATTATGTCCAGATCTGACACATCAAAAATGTCTCAATAAAACACTGCGAGGATATGTACGACTACCAAATAGTATGTATTCATCAATTATCTTTCCCGCTCACCCTTGTACTTCTTTCGGTGTTTCCGTCTTTGATTACCAGATCATCAAAACAGCAGAATAAAACGGTAAACGTTGGATACCACTACATGTAGCTCGATATGAAACCTGGCATAAAAGAAAACAACTGTGAACGGTGTTGACCGTCAAGGTCGGAAAGGTTCAGAAAGACGACATGACAGAAAAATGATCTTAAACTTGTGCCCAGTAAGAAATCAAAAACCACCCAGCCGTAGATTAATGTAGGTGTTAGGTGACCAAACACTTTTTGGTGATGGTGGTGGTTGGGGACGCCGGGGGGAGGGAGTAGGTGGTGATTAATTACGTAATTACTACTAACAGTGTAGTACATTCCAGACAGAGATTCCATAATTATGGATGAGGTTGGATTCCCGATTCCACAGGTTGGATTCCGGATTCCAGGGACTGGATTCCGGATTCCAAAGGCTAAAAAATGTTGGATTCCTGATTCCGGATTCCGGATTCCCTTACATGGGGCGATGATATGCTCCAAATGCTAGAGATTCTAGGATTTCAATCGAAGTCGAATTGAAAATGCAAAGAATTTGGAACTCAGATGAATCCTTGGGTAATGCTTTCCGGGAAATTTCAGTTATTTTTTGATTGACTGCTACTATGTACTGCCATATTTAAGTTGTAATTAACCACGAAAGTAAATTCACCATTAGACAATAGAATTGATAGGGGTTAACCAAAAAAAATCGAAATTTACTTCTTAGAGGTAACTGAAGCATAAAGTGACTTTCAGTGAAAAAAAGTCAAGTGTGAAGCGTACAGTACTCATTACTCTCAGAAATAAAAGCTCTTGGAACGTCCCCTTGTGATCCTTGTGTACTAGTGCTCAAAACTTTTCGAAGTTATTAATACCCGGAGTCAATATTTGAATCTTAGTTCCTTGTTTCGTTTGTATTAGTCTTTAGGCTTTGCTATCATCTTGGCCTTTTTTGCTTTTGCTTTCAGCAGCGAGAATTGGAAAGAAGGAATTAAACTTTTATTAATAAAAAGCAGTTCAGTGATTTTGTGACATTACAGTGAGGTTAGGGCCTGGCTAAACTAGAAAACATGTCTGGAAACAATGTTTCCGCAACAATGTTTCCTAGTTCAGCCAGGCCCTTAAACTTAATTACGTTTGCGTATTTCTCTTAGGAATTGCGCGAATGGCTCAATCTTAGGAGCCCAACTTCAGATGGTTCACAAAATAGTGCAAATGAGTCAAGCCTCATGTGTAACACAACCAAAGCTTACATGTCTCATGATATGGTTTCGATTAACACGTCATTACTTGCGCATAATCACGAGATAAAAATAAAGTCTAGCCTTTGTTTCCTAGATGTGACGAGTAACTGCGCAAAGTTGCCAAAAAGTCACTTAAGCTTCTTCGTCGCATTAAGTATAAAAGAAAAAATCCTGGTAATATTCACAATACCCGAGTCAATACCCGCAGCGTAGATTAGAACTACCGTTCTTCTAGAAACACAGACTACCGTCTGCACATGAAAACAAAACATTCTCACCTTTTGCGTCTTAACAATGTTTCTTTTACATAATCATAATGACAGCAATCAAAATGGCCATCAATGAAAGTTCAGACGTCCCTGGGGACGACACAAGCTCCGGATATCTAAATAAGTCGTTCGTGACTCGTGTGCTCGGGATACGAAGTAGTTGGGATTCAAATTCCGAAAATCAATATTGTGTAACTTCACGTGTGCTAACTGTCAGTTATTGGAAAGTTTCAATCCACAGCTATTTCGGTGATTCACGCAATATTTCCTTGAAAATTTGATATATTCAAAAAGTTCTCATGGAAAAAAAAAGGGTGATCAAGAGGTCCGGCGGTGCATGCGACGTTCAAAGAGATCTAAATGGAATCTCCACCCGGCCCCTGGTCAGCTATCCCGTAACATGAAGCGATAAATTCAACCACGTACTAAAGGAAAGTATTAGAAACCCTAGTGGTCAAACTGACTCTTGATACTAATTATGTGCGACAACTGACTTGTTTACACCTTTTAATTTACCTAGATATAATAACTTCACTTACCATGTTCACTCATTGGATGTGACATCAAATATGTATCCAGTCACGCTGCTTGCGTGAAAATGCGACGACACTTCAGTAGTAAAATTGCCAAAAACCGCAACATTGGGACAAAATTCAAAACGGCGTTTACAAATACCAGGCAAATATTAAACCGTAAGACATCGCCCAGAATGCCGCGGCACATCCGGGACTTTTACGCCCTCTTTCGCGCGAACATTTGAAAGCTCATTAGCGAAAGTACACAAAATAACAAAGAAAGTTGGGCAAAAACGGTCAGCACCACTTGGTCCGCTTGGTCTGGATGAAACCAATTCAAATAATGTTTAAGCTGTCCATGTAGTCAACAAACAAAAAAATGCTCGCGAACAGTTTTTGACGAATCTCACTATTCAATAGGTTCGAATAGGGAGCGCGGCCTAATTAGAGCGCTATTGTTCACTTTATCGAGCCTCGAAGTTTGCTCCACACTTTCAACCGTTTGAATGACAGCATCGAAATTAAGAAGAAACCGAAGGTATTCCCAAAGCCCAGGTCTGCTGACCAATCACAGCCGGCTATTTCTGAACATGCAAATTATTATGCCGCGCGCCCTGAAATCGGGTGCTGTAAGTACATGTCGCAAAAGACAATAGCATTCTGGGCGATGAACAAAATACCGAAAAAAACGTCCCTGAAAGAAGCATCAGCACCTCATAAAAGTTCTATCGATGTAGTGTATTCAGGAATTGCCAAACCAACATGTCCGAAAATAGCGAATTCTTTTTAGAGGCTAATTATGTAAACAGAAAGGTCGGAACGCCATTTCATGATCACCTCAATTTTCGTAATGCGTTCCACTTATTTCCATATTATGTTTTGGGCGCGATTCCGCTTGTGCGCTTCGGTAAAAGCTCCGCTCTACCGTCAGTCGCTAACAAATACAACAAATAAAAACAACAAAAAACAACCAATAAAAACTGTCGTGCTAGCGCCGCATCAAATGTTTAAAAAAATAATTAAACAAATCGTGTCAAAATATGCACTTGTTTGTTCTCATATGTGTTTTTATCTGCAAGCAAACGAGGTGATGACACCTTCGTTTGTCTCTTTTATATGATGGATAAATATAACTCAAAACGGAAGGGGGTCAAGAGTATACCTTCGCATTCGTAAGAATATAAATGGTATACAAAATACAGCGGTATACAAAAGGTGTTCGAGGTTCTACAGTCGTATACAAGGGTAGTCAAGGGTATTAAAGGGTATTCAAGGGTATACAAGGGTACTCAAGGATATTCAAGGGTATACAAAGTTATTCAAAAGTATAGAAGGGTATTCGATGGTATCCGAGGGTAAACAGAGGTAGTCAAGGGTATACAAGTGTATTCAAGGGTATACACGGGTATTCACGGTATAAAAGGGTATTCAAGGATATACAAGGCTATTCAACGGTATAAAAGGGTGTTCAATGATATACAAGGGTATTTAAGGGTATTCAAGGCTAAACACGTGTATTTAAGGGTCAGTACAAGAGTATTCAAGGGTATACACGGGTAGTCAGGAGTACAAAAGGGTATACAAGGACATACCAGGAATAGTATTCTATTCAACAACAAAAATTATTGATCAGCGCCCCACAGCCTTTACTGTTCCTCTAATTGGATAAATATACAGCCTACATTACTCTCGAAAACTCCACACAATCTTTCCCAATCCTAAATTCTCAAATCTCACCCATAACTCAAATCTATAACACGCGGCAACTGATCAACACGTCCAGCCTGTTATCCTTTAGAGCATTCTTAACAAACAAACGGGCATTTAATACAAGTTATCATCATTGAAGACCCATTACTGGACTGCCTGTGGTGGGCGTTTGCTTTGTCCACTCGTAAGCTAAGGAAGGCGCAAACAAAACGCTTCAGCTGATTCGCATCCTGCCAGGCTGCCACCACATTCTCAAAAACCGTGCGACTGTCTTCAGTAAGAAGGATATGGTCGTAACCAGACCAATCGTGTAATACCGTTTAGTAAGTATCTCTGCTAACATAACGCGGCAGATCTATCAAACTGTCTAGGGAGAATGGCATATCGCTTATCCATGGATTAAATAACTAGCGTGATGGCATAGCCTGGGCTTCGTTGGTTTAACAATTAGAGGAACAACAATGTGTGGTGGATTGATCACGCCTACTTTCCCCAGCAGCGAAATTGCACCTGACTTGACTCAATGGAAACCTTATCTCCTATGCAGCCAAGGATTTCTGTTTGTTGCGGTGAAGGCCTACTCCGTGTCATGCATCGGCAATATTCAATGTCATTATGTAGCTCCCCAGCCTTAAAACAATCCGGATCACGGAATATCAACTCTGAGATATCACCAACCACCTGATCTCCATATTGAATTTGACGCAACCTTCTTCCATGGTCATGTGCTGTTACATCTCCACCAACCTTAACGGGGTACCCTCGGAAATCAACCCAACTAACCGTGGTTTCAATGGTTTTCATTCTGTAACTCTCGAAGATGAAAATCAAGACTTTCAGATTTCTCCCAACACCACGTGTTTTTCTAGAAGAGGACAGAGAAAACACTATATTGATATAATTCAACAAGAAACTGGGATCAGCTACAGCCTCACCCCGTTAAAGTTAGCAGAGAAATATCAGCCTTCACCCAGCCAGGATAGGGGGAGGGGGGAGGGGGGAAGGCTTGATTTAGGTTACCCATTTTCAAAGCCGTTATAACTATGTTGACTAATAGGCTGAAAACACACACAATATATCTATTATCTTGTATCATTCCTTCTTTACTACTGAACTGCTGAACATACATCACATATCAGTGACATGGTGCCTAACACCATTCTACATAATCATTTGTCAGATTACACAATCACTTTTCGGATTTTGAGGTTTGTTTTGGCCTGGTCTTCGCTCCGGACAATTAGCCTTTATGTGGCCCCTCTGTCGAGAATAATAGCACCTCAAACTAAGAGGGCGTGAAGCACGTGCCTTCCAGATACCTCTGTTCTCCCTCTCGCGAGACTCTTTACGAAACGACTTTTCCACTTTCGTTGAAACATCTAAGACCGATTATTTTATAGTCCAGGGAGAATATTCTTACAGTTTTTCTAGCTGATATTCCTTTGAGCATAGAAAAGACTTTCATTGTTCAGTATGTCAAAGTTAACGTTGTTGTAAGCATGAGGACCCGCATAAGATACTTTTTGGTTCGCTGTTGGAAGCCATCGTTGCTACAGACGCCATATGTAATTATATAACAGAATCACAAAAAAATGTGTGAATCCAATTAACTCGCAGTGTAGGTGAATTTCGTCTTGATTGACAATTTCGACGTTCGCAGCTTGCATTTTATTTGGTCTTATTTTACTTTTTTACTGAGAAACATAACAGTTTTACCGGTAAGCCGGATAGCTGAACAATAACGGATGATATTAGTGTAGAGAGAAAAACCCTTTAAAACAATGTTTTAATCTGCTGATCGTTCAATTTGGTTCATTTCACACAGAGAAGTCAAGTTTGCTTGTGCGACGTGCACGCCTGTTTTGTAGGCTAACAAATAATTTCATTACAAATAAAAGAATGAAGTACATTAATTTCATGTTCTTTCATCGGAATTAAACCTTTGTAAATTTCAAATATTCTGGCTTGCAGTTAGTCTGTCTCCGTCACGGCGTGAAGCCGCGATTGCAGTTATTTCGGGTAAACGACGCGTGAAAATTTTAACTTGAGGATTTAAACAGTTTTTCTAAAGAAGATATATCAATTGCTCGCTTTGTCTCATTTTTCATTTCTGTGTTAACTTCAGATGCAACTGGCTGCACTTTTTTTCATTGCGGAATGAACACGTATAAAATTCAGTTTCTTTTTCTTCATCGAAGTGACAACCTTTCATGTTGATTGATTGCAGACGTTTCTTGTTATAAACCGCAAGCAGGACGGGCGCTAACGTCAAAATTATCCGAAGATCCAATCTGCACGACGAGCGATTGATAAAAAAGATATCGCAATGTTTTTGTTTGCTATTTATAAGCGCGTATTTAAAGCTCCATTTCGCTAAGGTGTCCAGCATTATTCAATGCAGACCTTCTTTGAGCTCGTCACGTCACGTAGCTGGCGTACACCTGCACGTGAGTTTGTACGTGTACAATGAATAGCGAGTATATTGTGGTCACTGTGTCGTGACTGTCACGCTACAATACAACGCAACTTTAATCGAGCGACAAAAGGGGTTTTAATTATAATTTTAAGTGGATGAATGAAGTTCGAAAGAGCAATAATGCATTTGGGGTGAAAAGTCTACATTTTTCTTTAAGTCAGCTGTGCGCTTTTCAATTTTCGAAATCTTTGACAGTCTGCAGCCAGCAAAGTCCCCAGCAAGCAATAAAACAATAAAAATAAAAAGACGCGAAAAACGTGACACGAGACACGGAGCCCAAAGGGGCTTTTGATCATTTATTTGTACGTATAAACAAAATGTTACTGTGGGAAGTTATTCAGACATCCTGCGTGAACGCCTTTAGACGTTCTATTCCAACGTAATCTGCTTTTCACAAAAAAAAAAAAAAAAAAAAAGGCGTATTATAATGCCTAAACTAATATACAGCTCGCTGCGGCTATTCGCATCGTACTAAGACAAAACATTAAATGTGACAATAGAGCAATAACATTCTTTTGTCAGTGAGCCATCCAAAGAACAATTTTTATAAATGTCTTCGCACGAAAAAAAATGGAAAGAAGCTAAAGGTGCATTCATTACCGGCACAATATAGAATCATTCACACTCGGACAACACAATTATATGCCCCTCCCCCCAATTTTTCCCCACTCCTCTGAAGAAAGCATATTACAGTTGGATACTTCCCGATAAAATGTGCAGGAAATTTTAATAACGCCACAACGTTCTAACTCAGAGAATCACGGGCGTGCCACCTGAGTGTTTCTGTTGCAGTTGTTGCACTTAGGAGTTTAGTAGAAAATCATGGTATTGTCAAGTATCCCCACACTCAAACAACCAAGTTTTGCGTCTCCCAATTCCCCCTGCCCCTTAAAGACCTACTACAGTTGGATACAACCCGGTAACATATGCAGGAAGTTTCATAATGCCATAACGTTCTAACTCACAGAATCACGGGCGTGCCACCTAAGTGTTTCTGTTGCAGTTGTTGCACTTAGGAGTTTAGTAGAAAATCATGGCATTATCAATATTCCCACACTCAAACAACCAAATTTTACCTTAAAAAAGCTATAACAGCTGGATACACCCCAATATATGCAGGAAGTTTCATAATGCCATAACGTTCTAACTCACAGAATCACGGGCGTGCTACCTAAGTGTTTCTGTTGCACTTGTTGCACTTAGGAGTTTAGCAGAAAATCATGGCATTATCAAATATCTCCACACTCAAACAACCAAATTTTGCGTCCCCCCCCCCCAATTTCCCCTGCCCCTTAAAAAAACCTATTACAGTTGGATACACCCAAATATATGCAGGAGGTTTCACAATGCCATAACGTTCTCACTCACAGAATCACGGGCGTGCCACCTAAGTGTTTCTGTTGCAGTTGTTGCACTTAGGAGTTTAGTAGAAAATCATGGCATTATCAAATATTCCCACACTCAAACAACCAAAGTTTTCCTTAAAAAACCTATTACAGTTGGATACACCCCAATATATGCAGGAAGTTTCATAATGCCATAACGTTCTAACTCACAGAATCACGGGCGTGCCACCTAAGTGTTTCTGTTGCAGTTGTTGCACTTAGGAGTTTAGTAGAAAATCATGGCATTATCAAATATCCCCACACTCAAATAGCCAAATTTTGCGTCCCCCAATTCCCCCTGCCCCTTAAAAACCTATTACAGTTGGATACAACCCGGTAAAATATGCAGGAAGTTTCATAATGCCACAACGTTCTAACTCACAGAATCACGGGCGTGCCACCTAGTGTTTCTGTTGCTGTTGGAAAAATACTTGCACTTTGGAGTTGTAGAACAGTATGGCATTATCAAATATCCCCATATTCGAACAAAACAAAAGTAATAGTCCCTTACGCGTCTCTATATAATACATACCCTTGAAAGGCTTTCTATTTACCCTGCTAACTGTTGCCGGGTACACTACATTAGAGGCAACAACAACAACACTTTATTTGCATTCCCAATTACAAATGGTATTGCAAAAGTATAGGAAAATAATGATAATAATAATACGTATTACATCGAAAGATATGTAAGGGTAAGTAATAGGATCAACTAATTGACGATTGTTGCGATTGTCGATTCATTTCTTAGTGCAAAAGCTTCATAAATAAAGTAACCTAATTTTTTACAGAGAAAGGCATCTATATTATTAAAGAGAAATATAATTTTTTGATTGGCATCTAAAGAACTAAAATCAGAATAATTTCTAACAATGTAGTCTATTAGAGATTTTCTAATTGTATTATATCTACTACAATTAAGTACAAAATGTTCTTCGTTTTCAACTTCATTTGAGCTGCAGTTTTGACAGATTCTCAGATGCTCAGGAAGTTTAGGATAAGAATGTCTACCAGTTTCAATTCGTAGGTTATGGTTGCCTACTCTAAGTTTTGCTACTGCCCGACGATGTTTAAGATTTGTAATTAATTCTAGTGAGTTAGAGGGAGTAACATCTGTTTTAAAAGTAGAGTAAAATTTCAGTTTTTTGTTACATCTAATCAATTCATGTTGATGCTTTTCTAAGCCAGTTTTAAAGTTTTCGATTATTTTGGATTGACACTTTTTAGTTTTCAATCTATCTCCTTTTGTATCAGTCATAGTTTGAAGATCAGTAGAGAAATCGGTACCATATTGTTTAAGTATATCATAGATGGAGAGCATAAAGCATTTTTTTCCAGAGTCTGCCAGTTGAGTTGATAATATAAAAATATAACAAGTAAAAATTACATTTTTTTGCGTTATTCCGTATATTTTAGTGAGTTTCGTGTGTCTCGTGTATAGATGTAATGAAATATTCTGGTTCAGTGACAAATTAAACAATTCATTGGACGGCAATATATCTGATCGGGCAGTGTTTAAAACAATCAATATATACGTGAATGAAATTCAAGTCTTTCATCGCCAGCGAACTTGCCTTTTTAGATGTATCATATAAAGGAAATTGCAGCACTAAAACGTGTCTTAATAAGGACCGAATAATAGTTAGTCAGAGTAGAACAATTGAATTACTCGCATACATCGATATTTTTGATTTTGACTCGCATCACTTGTTTGACTAGGTTGTAACCAAAGCACGGAACAGACTTACCTGGACACAGTGTATTCAATCCGGTCCATCGATGTGAAAATCCAATCTGATCGAAACACAACAATCAGCAGGGCCGCATGCAAGCTTATGCAGTTGCTTTTGTATAACAGGCACAACAAACCTTTTCTACTGCCGACAGAACAATTCACTTTTCGTGCGCAAGTACCATCTCAAAGATTTGGCATGTTATGAAGTATCTTCATTGATGGCGCCCGGTGCACGCCGCTGCAAATCACCATTTCAACTTCGTTCGGAATGACCACCGATTTGATCAATGTCGACATGACCATCTTACAATTGAAGTATACAAATCTTCAATCAAAATGTTTGTAGTTAAGACATTTTAAAAATAAATATACCTGACTTTTTCCGCCAAGCGAGTTCGCGCGCCGCCAAACATAATTTATTCTACCGCCAGAAACGAAAATTGCTCCACATAATGTAAGTGTTGACAATATCACCTTGCGAGACTGCAGCTTCCGTCCTAGGAATTCTGGAGTTTTCTGTCTCCTCATTCTGCGATACAGTGCTCAAGAGCATTATTTTAAGAAAAACGGACTAAGTTTTGGCCTAGCTTCTCGGACTACAGTCTTGAAAGCAGACGAATTCAATATTTCTTTTTTCCCCTTCTTTTAATCAGATTTGGTAAATATATTAATCGCAGACGGCCTAAATTTGTCAAGTGATGACTTGTGAATGATGTGTAACATTCCTTCACCAAGGCTTACGAAGCATCATATTGCGTCATCTGTCAACAGGCCTATTGTGTGATATTGCGAAATCGGGTCACTTATGTGTGCTCATGGCCGCTCAATCCCTCCGTAACTAAGGCCTGCGGGTCCTCATGTTGACTTATACATTTTTGTTATTATGAGAAATAATCTGAGATTGTCGTCAGCTAATTACCAAAGTGTCAACCATAAAAATTTCTGTCGTTGGTTTTTTACGTCTCATTTATTTTGTCATAAAACATTAAAATCACCATGTTTTTAGAGTTCTGGGCGGAGAGTATTCCCTGGCTTGTACTTAGTCTTTTCCCATGTGGTCGTTTACAGTCACTGATATTTGTCCACGGACAAAACCTTTCCCAAGAAGCTAGCAATCAGCAATCAAAGTGATTCTAGTATACAAAGTCAACGTCAAGTTATCACATGATCTCGAAAATCAGCTCGTCAGAAAACATCATATTAAGCCTAGAAACGAACGAAACGTGAGTGCACGTTTACAAAACAGAAATTGCACCTAAAACTGTTGAAAGTTGTAGGTTACTAAGTAGCCTGCGTATTGAATGTTTTTAACTTTCTTGCAGGCGGTTGGATGGGAATAAGATTGAGATTCTACCTCCTGACATATTCTTCAATCTGACACAGTTATGGCGGTTGTAAGTTTGACTTATAATTTGTTTTTGTTTATTATGAGAAGTAATGTTGTAGTCATATAGGCTAATTACTTTAGTGAGAACCATCGAAATTTCCGCAGTGAAGAATAAACTTAATCAAAATGAAATATGTGTTGTGCTATGTTCGTAATGGCAATATAAAAAAACATGATGGAGAAAAAATGGCTATGTGAAATTTAACATATAGCCTGTTTATTAAGTTCTGGATATTCAATATAAACATCATTACAAACTTTAATTAAACATGTATTGCCTGCGCTAATCACCATAGTACAAGAAAGAGGCAGGAGTGGGCAGTAGGAAGGTCGATGAAAAAAGTTTTATGTCAACGAGATGAAGAACACGGGTTGCATTATCTCTGAAAAATGTGTGGTTGCCCCCAATTTTCTTTTTGGATTCTGATAGCCATTGCTAAGATCTGCTTTTTCCACATAGTCATAAATTGCGCAAAAAATACTGTTGTATTAGGAAGAAAATTCCTTAAGAAACCCGAATATCTCGAGATGAGCAGAACGTGTGGGCAGTAATATAACAAAAGGAGGCACCGTCCTTAATACGCCATCAATGGTAAACATCATCTTATACTCAAATTTTAAAACTGTATCTTCAATTCCATGTTTCCAACCTCTCTTTGCATTATGGGAAAATTACAAATAGTGCATAAACTTTTATTTGCAAGCAGAAAACACTAAAATCGCTATTATTTTAAGGTTCAGGGAGAATATTCTTAAAATTTTTCAAGCTGATATTCCTTTGAGCATAGAGAGGACTTTTTTTAATAATTCTTCAATCTGTCAAAGTTAGAGTTGTTGTTAGTTTGACTTATATATTTTTGAATATTACGAGAAATAATACGAGAATGTCGTTTGCTAATTACCAAAGTGTGAACCATAAAAATTTGCGCTGTTGGTTGTTTACGTCTCATTTCCAGCCTAAACAATGAAATACCGAAAATAACAAAAGCTATATAGCAACCTACATGCCAAGTTGTTGAGATTCTTATTTCGTCATAAAACGTTAAAATCTCAGCTCCATGATTTTAGACTTCGATTTTAGACTTCCCTCGCTTGTACTTAGTCTTTTTCCATGTGGTCGTTTACATTCACTGCAATTTCTTCACGGACAAAACCTCTCAGGAAGCTAGCAATCAGTTTTACTATGCTCACACCAAGTACATTTCAATTAGCTCTAATGACGTTGTGGAAACATGCGCGTGAAGAAGTAATACATTGTACTTAATTGTAACTTTAAACTTGGACACCAACTTTTTGACGTCTAATTTCGAGCATAAAAAGTGGCACAAAATAATAAAAGCAAAGTTCTTTCTGTTAATAATTAGTTACGTCTTAAGGTTTTGCAATGGCACGTTGATCTTCTAGTCTTTGCAGAAGCCTTTTTTTCTAAATGGTTAAACATGTTTCCCCTTGTATGAATTTAAATGGCGTTCCTAATTTCACACCGTTTGCTAATTAGGTGTCTTGTTATCATTTGTTAGTACCTGTAGCAGTCGACACTAAAAGGCACACCACGGGAATTTGTTTTACATGATCATGACGTTCCAATCCCCACTCCCGGGCATACAAAAAGGGGCAATTTCCCACCCCGGGAATTTAAACAAAAAGTAATCTTTCGACATTCACTTTGGTCACGCGAATTGCATTTCTTCAGTTTTGACCTTGTGGAAACATGCATTTGAAGAAGCGTTTCATCGTCTTTAAATGTAGCTTTAGAGTCGGCTGCACATTTTTCAGGTCCCATTTCCAGCATACAAACATTTGTCTTGCTAACATTGTTGAAACCAAAACATTTTGATGGCTGATACTTCAGTGGCAACCAAGAGAGGATGAAGGAAGAGAGCGAATCCCCCGTACATGGGCCTCTTCCGATGAAAATTATTTGAAATCTATTTTTGGTCTGTGTCATACTGCGTGGTTATTTTAAGCACGACACCTCATTAGTCAGTTAGAATGACGTCGTGTAGTTTAGATTGTTGACATGGGAACAACAGATGAAAATAACCTTCGCAGCATGTGTGCGAACTACTGATAAATTTCAAATAATTATGTGGGACACGGGGATTCACTCTCTTACTTCATCCTCTCTTGGTGGCAACGTATTAGCTGCCTCTTTAGGTGCATGTGTCGTGTTGAATGAAATTGTGACTGAAAAAGTTAAGAAATTTTAAAACTGTGTGATTTTAGATTGAACTTATGATGGTCACAAGAAGTACATTTTAATTAGCTCTAACGAAGTTGTGGAAACATGCGCGTGAAGAAGTAATACATTGTCCTTAATTTTAACTTTAAACTTGGACACCAAATTTTTGACGTCTTATTTCCCGCATAAAAATGACGTAATGAATATAAAAAAGGTACATTTTTAGTTATGTGATTTCGATTCATAAAGTAACGGATGATATAGGCTCTTCTTATTTTGTTAACAAATCCAGTGTCTATTTAACAATTATTCTACGAAGGGGCGCTGGATATTTAAAAAAATGATTAATAACCAACGAGCCACGCAGCGCCGAGTTAGTTATAATCATTTGATATTCAGCAAGCCCAAGTAAAATAATTGTTTTGTTAATAACTCAACCACTGAAAAAAAGAGAGGAGACAAAAAAGAGAGAAAGAGAGAGAGAGAGAGAGAGAGAGAGAAAGAGAGAGAGAGAGAGAGAGGAGATTCAAACCTCCTGACATATTCTACGATCTGTCAAAGTTAGAACAGTTGTACGTTTGGCTCATAACCTTTTCTGTTTATTATGAAAAACGACGATTATAGTAAGCTAATTACTTTAGTGTACATCAGCATAGGGTTTATGATTAGGATAAAAAGCTCTCTCAGATGCTGACTGCGGTTTCTCTATGTGATTTTCCTGACACAGAACTTTTGTTTCTCCTTGGCTCATTCTCTTTGGCTGAGTGAAACGATGATTACACTGCCCTCATGCAGGGTCTGGAAAGGTATTCTCGGGATCCGGGATTTGCCCAAACTACGGTGCGGGATTCGGGAAAACGCAAAATATCTTGACGGGATTCGGGATTTGACTGCTACCAGGGAAGCGGGATTCGCCAAAATTTGGGCACGGGATGCGGGATTGTTTGGCTTGTCTGTCGGGAATTCGGGAAATCGTCACCACCCAAGTAAACGTTCTAGCGGCAAAGCGAATCAACCAGGCGAGCGCAAAATATCAATCAAAAGGGCCAATCTACATCTTAAATTTATTAGTTTTTGCAGAAATTAGTCTTTTTTAACGTATTTTTGGGAAAGAAGAAACGGTATTCGGGATAGCGATGAAAAAAGGGCGGGATGCGGGATTCTCCTCAAAAAGGAGCGGGAATGCGGGATCAGGACCCCCCTTCCAGACCCTGCTCATGCATAAAGATTAACGTCCAGTCATTTTTGTTTTTTGTTGTTTTTTAACAGATCTGATATAAGAAAAGCGTAATAAGCAATCTGTCAAAGTTAGAGAAATTGCAAGTTTGACTAATAATATTTTTTGTTTAATACGAGAAATAATGAGATCATCATACGCTATACAGATCGCGCGTGTAAAGAAAGACGATTGTGTAGCGATTTGTCTCTGCGAAACTGCTCGAATTTAGATGCAATTTATCGGCTATTTTCCAGTCCGTTTTTGATATGTTCTTTTTTCAGTTATTATTTAATTTTTTTTTTTGCACAGGAGTTACCAAAACATAAAGCTGATGGGGTACGTTACTGCTAGATAAACATTGGACCAGATAATCTCAAATTGAAGCAGGATGGGGCTTTTAATATTAGGGACGAGCACGCATACATTTTATATGAATATGAAACAAAACTACATCGCTTAGGTTGAAACATCTTCACTGCGATGATCTACATATAATTCTATCTTTATCCGCAGTTTAAATATATGAATTTCATATATTAATGTTCATTTATTCTCCATCTACGGGATAAATACGAACTCTCAATTGACCACACACTAAAAACTAAAGTGTAATTTTAAAACTGGAAAAATGTAAAATTACACTTGATCATTGTGTAGGCCATTACACTAAAATTATGGCGTAGAGTTACTCTTGATACTGGGTATCATTACACTGTGTTTCGGTGTAATACCTTTGGAGGTTTTACGGGGGTAATATTACATAGTTATCAGTGTACTGTTACTATTTTTGTAATTATAAAATAACACGACAGCTCTTGTGTGTTTTTAAGCCTTCAACAGTGTCAATTTACACCACAGGAAGGGTAGTTTTAAACTAGTAAATTTGTAGAATGAAAAATACATTCTGATGTTGGTTGAGGCAAATAACTGAGTAATATCACACAGTTGTAAGAATATATTTACGCTCCTTTTCTTGTAAAATAGAACCCAAAAACCACTGAAGTCTGGTGCAAATAACGGCAAGAAGAAGTGTACATTTAAACTCTTCACTTGCAAAAAGTAGCCAGAATGAGATCTTATAGGTCTTGCAACACCTTGGCCTACCTCACGTAATAGGAAAATTTGGCGGATCGTGCGATCGATCGCGAATGAGTTCAGTTCTGATGTGATCCACTAGCTTTTTAAAACCCTGAAAAAGCAAGTGGCTGCATTCTTGTTTGTAGCAGAAGTAGGCTTCAGCTGCAGCCACGACTAACTGAAAGCCTCCCTTCAGTCGGAAATTCGCAACATGATTTTAGGAGGGGAGAGGAACGGGCAGTTAAATATCTTATCTCCCTATTTTTAAACTCATTTTTCTCCCTCCTCCCTAGTTTTTTTGGCCGTTTCTCCCTCCTCCCTGTTTTTTCACCTTTCTCCCCGATTATGCTTTAACGGGTTTATATTACGTAACACTACACTGCAGTTTAAATTCCTTCCATTATTGTCACTTTAATAAAGCACTTTGTGCTCTTTGAACACCTACAAACTACTAGACTTAACATGTAGTAACAGGATACCTATGAATGATGTACGCTTTCTTTGTGATTTTGCCAAACTAACAGGGTCTTTTCCTCATCTCAAGCGACATTATATCCTCATGATCCCTTATGAGTTCCTCTCATATCTTCTTGTTTCTCTATTGTATGGCATTTGATGTCTTGCCTTACTCTTACTCTCAGTTTTTATCTGTAATCACACAGTTCTCACTGGATACAGCAAAGCCAGAATTTCCTTTAATATATTTCATGATCAAGTCTGTAAACAAAGATGTTCTTTTTAAAGAAAGTCATGACACTTTGCCAGTTTGCAGGCACTCGAACCCACCTGCTGCTACGCGTAAGTGTGGGCATGTTACACTCTCAGTTCGTCGTCACTGTCACTATCGCTATTATTCAAAGCACCTTCAACTTCACTTTCCCGAGGAACAAGTTCGCTGATGTCCAACATCCCAAGGATTTGGTCAGTAAATTTGATGATTTTCTAGTGCCTTAAGGACGGTGCCCCTTTTGTTACTGCGCACACGTTCTGCGCATCTTGGGTCTGGGGTGCGTTTCTCGAAAGCCCCGAAAACATTTCGGTCCCGAAAAGCTATTTATAAGAACATGACCAACTCATTCTAAAAAGCTGTTATTTTAACATGTCTTCACGGTAAGAAATGTATAACTAATAGGGGAAGTTTGATGCTAAGAAAGTTCTTTATTTACAGGATACAGAGCAACTTATCGTGCTCAAAATCGACCCGAAAAGTCTCGGGGCTCTCGGGAAACGCACACCTGCTGGTCCGAGATATTCGGGTTTCTTAAGGAATTTGCATGCCTACTAATACAACGGTATTTTTGCGCGGTTTATGACTATGTGGAAAAAGCAGATCTTAGCAAGGGCTATCAGAATCCTAAAAGAAAATTGGGGGTAACCGCGCATTTTTCAGAGATATTTGGAAAGAAAATGCCATACATTCTTTGTATTTTAAAGCTTTTTTTTAAATTATGGTTGCTTAGTTATTTTCTGAAAAATGCGTGGTTACCCACATTTTTCTTTTTAGATTCCAATAATCCTTACTAAGATCTGCTTTTCCCCCATAGACATAATTAACCTTTGCAAAAGTACCTCTGTGTTAGGACCCACCGTCCTTAAGAAGGTTTGCCTACATCGAAACTTTTTTGTTTGTGGGTGAACTAGAAATGTTTATTGGTTCTTGATGAGCGTTAAAATGTTAGGATTTGTAGCGCACTAACGGGTCAAGATAATGCAGCATCAACCAGTACACGAAGTCCATAAAATTTTTTAAGTACGATTACATTGTCAGTTTAGTTTCATAGTTTTCTGACTTCCCTTCCTACAAATTATTCTTATTAAGCAATTTGCAGTAGAAATACTTTTGCACAAAAGACTTCGGAGTTTTACCGGGAAGTCCAGAACATGTCAATGTTTGAGTGACAGTCAAATTACTGTAAAAGATCACAAAATGGAGCCGTTATCGATGACATGAATGCCGAAAGTGCAATTCCACGGTCTATAATAAAATACTTCTTAAGATTAATAAGTTGCTGGTTTGTTTCACATTTCTGGGAACCTAATGTAAGCACTGAATCAGAAAGCACTACTCGTTTTATTGGTGACGCCTAAACAGACCTAAACACATGAAGTGCACAGAAAAGACAGAAAACTAGAAAGGCAAAACATTTCGTACTCACCATGGCCTTGCCCATGACCTTCATCCTAAATATCACGTTTTAACGAACACTAATATGACTAACTCAAGGTCCCACGATTTTCCCATTTGGCCTCTAAATCTCACGGTCAATCAGAATATCTTGAAATGGCCAAACAATGAAGCGAGAAATTCTCTAGCGACCCCTAGTAGCATGAAGCGCGAAAAATAACAAGAGACCATTCAAAATATCGCAAACACCTGTACCTGAGCTTGCGGGCTCAAAACAATCTTGGGTACCCAGGGTCTACCCATTCTTCTCTCGATATAATTGTTTATTGGGGAACAGATCCGTACAGTTTCTAATATTAGGATCTATTAAGGCTTTAAAGACTTATGTCACGTTTTTTTAAAGACATTCTCCCTTCTCCCTTTTCATGCTGGTTCCCCCGTCTCCCTATTTTTTTGCGTCCTTTCTCCTTCCTCCCTATTTTTTTTGGGCCATTTCTCCCTCCTCCCTAAACCGTTCCTCTCCCATCTAAACTGATATCTTCAAAAGGAAGCAATTGCGAGTCCTTTGTAAACGTTATCGTCAAGGACGTCGAAGTTACGGAGGGGAAAATGTCACGAGACAAAACTACATTAACGATTGATTATTACTTCTTTTTAGTAGCTAGTGTTTCAACACGACCACATTTAGCCGCACTTATTCATTCTTATATTCAGCTATATTTGACGGCTTTTTCGCCATGTTTAGTTGAAATACTTTTTCCGATTTATCTGACTTATTTAACTCGACGCGGACGTCGAGATTTAAGGAAGTACGAATGTCACGGAAGGATTTACTTGTGTTTAGAAAAACGTATAACTTAAAATACTTATCGATTAAGAGTGTTTAGGCGTACTTAATCATATGCACAATAGCTTGTTTTGTGAAAAGAATATTTAATCAGTTACCACAAGCGATTGTATAAGCGCTAGTAATCGCTGTATTTAGCCTTAGCGAATTAATATAGCAAATCGTATCATTTATCTAATCAAGAAATAGCCGCCAGTACGTATTTAGCCATATCATCCGATATATTTTGCTTGTTTTACTCAGTATTCTTACCAAACATTTTCATTTAATGTATTCTGTTAACTGTAAACGTGGAAAAACACACATGTGCTGTGTACATTTGTACTCTGGAATCACGCTAACCTTAGGACTCGCGAAATCAAGGAGTCACCAGTTCTTTTGTTTATCTCTGTTTCATGAGCAAAGTTCGCAATTTTGTTATTAAACGAAAAACTACTGCCCTATAAGGAAACTCTTAACAATAAGTTGCACGTGAAATTAAGTTATTTTAAGCAACGTTTCGGTTCACGAGGCGTGATATTGCATCACTGTACTTGTCGAACAAAAGAAATCGCTTAGTCATGTTAATCTTGTAGGTATATAAGCAGGTATCTTGTACATTGTAATTTGGTTACATTTTCGGTTACGTCAGAAGTTATAATACATTTCTGGTTACATTCTCTCTTACGTCTTTGGTTACACCTCGCCTACAAGTTGGTTAGTATGTCAGTGACAGAATAAACTCATGCTGGTTTGAAGTCTGATGTTGTCTTGCTGCTCGACGAGTTCCAGTTAGCTAGATCAAGTGTACCGAGAAGTCAGTGACGAGCTTCGTTCCGCAAGCGAGCGAGTTGCTTTGAGTTAATTTTCCCCGCCGTTGTTGCTCAAGTTTCCGAGAAGTTCCGCGAAGCCTTCAGTTTCCTTTTTGTGCGCTCAACTAGGAAAATCCTATCATCACAGTGGTCACACTGGCAAAACTTATCGTCACACCCGATACTATTTATTTCCGTGAGGGGCAACTGTTTTGAAATCAAATTTTAGCTGCTCAACAGCATTCGATTGCTGAGATATTTTAGACGTTGAAAAAGGAATGCTGATCTCTCGAGGAAAAAGCAAGTGCTCGAACAAGCACCCGTGTGAACAAGACGTTGGGATATGTCAAACGGAACTCTCGCTACATTACAAACAACTCATCACTCAAACGGACCATATAATTGACTTTTTTGCGCCGCGATCTGGGATACATACGCGAGGCAGATCTGATCGCCCAGTCAATAGAACTTTCAACAGGATTAGAAAGAATCCAGAGGCCAGCTACTAAATATATACTCATTCTACCATTTTCAACCACAGTCAATAGCGTGCCAAGGCTGCAGTCGCCCTTCTTATCACCTGTATGTTACTGGAGAGATTACTTGAATCTTGATCTACTATTCAAAATAGCGCATGGATTGGTTAAAGGCAAAGCCACCCTCACTCAGTCCCATCTGTACACAAGAACACCAGGTCTACTAGACTTTCATCTGGCACTACTGTTCGTTATGCCATACCTAAATGCAAGACTACCACCTATCAAAGATCCTTCCGTGTCTGAGAAACAATAATCTGGAATCGACTAGGGCCAAACTATGCATGTCTTTTTGTTGGCCACGTTGAAGAACGCATGCTATCGAGTTATGCGGGTACAAAGCCAGACCTCTACAAACGGTACATGGATGATGTGGCCGGTGCTGCTTCATGCAGTGAAGAGGACCTCCGCGAGTTCCTAGAATTTGCACCTTCGTTCCACCCTTATCTTGAGTATACTTGGTTATTTCCACTGACAAGCGTCCGTTCCTGGACATCTACTTGAGGCCTCGAGATAATCACGTCTCCACTTCTATATACTACAAGGACACGGACAGCCACTCTTACCTCAACTTCAGCTCATCTCATCCATCTAGCTGCAAGTCATCCATTCCTTACAGTGAGTTTCTTAGACTGCGCAAGATCTGCAGTGAAAACGATGATTTTGAGAGCGAGGCTAATAAAATGGAGACCTTTTTTGGGGCACGTGGTTATCCGAATGACCTGATAAGGAGAGGGAGAGAACGAGCATCAATCAAATCGAGGGCTGAGCTTCTGGAGAATAACGCTGGAAACAACATCGCCAATGACAGAGTACCATTAGTCACCACCTTCCACCCCATGAACCAGGACGCCTGCAAAATCATTTCAGGAAACTTCAAGATCCTTCACGATGATAGCATGACCAACAATATCTTCAGGAAACCACCATTGATGGCTTTCAGGCGTGCCAAGAATCTGAAGGACTTGTTAGTCAGAAGCAGGCTACCGCAGGACCCACCGAACCATCCAACTGGTACATTTCGCCGCAACAGGACCGTTTGCCGCACATGCCCCCATGTTAACTCATCTAACACAATTGCAACACCCAAGGGGCATGTTAACATCACAGGTCACTACACCTGTACAACGGAGAACGTGGTATACTGCTTAACATGCGAGAAATGTAAATCGACCGTGTATATTGGGGAGACTGGGCGCAGGATGGCAGACCGTTTCAGGGAAGACCGCAGGGATGTGATCAACGGCAGGAATGACCTTCCTGTACCTGCACATTTTAACCAGCCGGATCACTCCCTGTAGGATATGAAGGTCGCTGTCCTGAAGGCAGGCCTGGTAAACCAACAGCACCGCAAGAAACAGGAGATGCGATATATCTTCAAGCACGGAACTCTGGCTCCGAGTGGACTAAACCACGACTTTAGCTTCACGTGAATTGACTTCTTTGTCTTATCGCGCGCTGTCTCGCGCGCGCGCAACGTGCACGAGCTTTTATTTAAATACGCGAGATATACAACGGACTTTTTAACGGTGAAATAGTTTTGTCCCCCTGAAGAAGGCAGCATTGCCGAAACGTCGGGAAAAGTATTTTGACTACAGCGTAGTATTTACCTATTTTGTCATTCGTACATTTAGCACCTACGCTGCGCAGGGATTCTAATTTTTATCACTCATAATAATCTGGAATCCCCTAGCTAAAGACCTTGGACTAATTAACAATTATCCTGCGAAATCGCGCGGAATATCACCTGATACTTAGCCGACGAGGCCGTAGGCCGAGTTGGCTAAATCAGGGGATATTCCGCAAGATTAAGCAGGATAATTGTTTTATTTATTTATTCAACAATTTCTCATCGACTACCATTTTCAGAACGAGAAAAACTATGGTTCTATGATGAAAACGCTAAAAGCTAGCAACACATAATTAAAATCAAAACAGAACTTCAAGAAATCGAAGTTTACTACCGTTCACTTAAAAAGACTTATTTACAAACTCATGTTTGGAAATGACAAGACAAAGTAAAAAAAAATATATTGCTACCTTACCGAGAATATGTCCTCTTCCTGTGAATTAAAATCTTTTCAACTTAACAACTTTCCGTGAGCAACTCTGCTGCTTCGTTCGCAATAGCATTTTCTTGGTAGAGTTCTCACTACGAAAATTCCAAGTCAACATCTGGATATCTTTGTGAGCTGAAGCAAATACTTTTTGACTTTTTGTGAGCATTTAATCGTGGAAAGTTTCTTCCAGGGAGTTAAAATTTCCGGAGAACACTGCTAAAACTGCCTCGCTTTTCAAAATGGCCGCCAGACAAGCAATGAAAGAAAATTTCTATTGCACTTCCAAATATGGTCATTTACGTATATCGCAGGATATCTGTCATGTACGGATGACAGATATTGAGGGCTTCCTTACCATATATGGGCATAGTGACAATTTGTTGAATAATAAACACTGATAGCTAGAACTCAGTTTTCTTAGCTATAATTACTTTTTTATAGCCTTGAGCCCTCAGTAATCGGCCACGCTATTGCGGTCACCCAGTCTCCTACTTTGTTATGTTTAATTTCTTTTTTTTTGGCGGAGATAATAAACTGAAACAAAAGAATATTCATTAACCTGTCAAAGTTAGAGTGGTAGTAGGTTTGACTAATAATTGCTTTGTTTATTATAACAAATGTTGGGGTCGTCATATACAGATTACTTAAGTGTCTACCCTCGAAATTTTTGCTGTGAAGTTTCTTGTTTTGTCAAAAAAAAGCTAAAATAACGATTATTTTATGACTCAGGGGAAATATTCTTGCAATTTTTCAAACTGATATTCCTAGACCTTGAAAACGTTTTATTTTTGCGTTGTTCTGGGTTTTAAAGAACCATACTCACCCACAGTGCTATGCACAAATCGAGTACGGCGTCTGCCATTTTCTGTGTCATTGGAAAACAGTAAATGAATTGAAAATCCTGCTGTACCTCTCCACTTAAAGTTTCTTTGATTCTTCAGTTACATTCAAGACCTTCTAAATTACTTGCAGTCATAAGTAACATATTATTATTATTACTACTTGGCTTGTACATTTGGTTTCATTTTATTATAATGATTATGAAAAAATCGTCAAAATCTCCATGTTTTTAGAGTTGTGGGCGGAGACTATTCCCTGGCTTGTACTTAGTCTTTTCCCATGTGGTCGTTTAGATTCACTGATATTTGTCCACGGACAAAACCTTTCCCAAGAAGCTACTGTGTGATAAGCGATAACAGGGAATTTTATAGACAAAGCGTTGCAGTCAGGCTGAAGTGAGATGAATGTGTCACGACGTTAAGGGCGTCATTTCGGGGTTTTCAACGCAAGAATGCCAATTGAAACATGAACGTACGTGTTCCAAGACATTCTAGAATAACCTAGGCTGAAAGTATATTTTAAAAATTGTTCAGTGATTCAGTGGAAATGAAATCTTACCATCATGCATGGTTTGTACAGATCGCATCGATAGTAATACCCGCGCTCGGGTTTAATCAGTTTAGGGAACAAAAAAAGCGTGAAAAGGGAAGGATTAACCCATTCAAGGTAGCAAATGTTCCAAATCTTCCATTATTTGAAAGTATTCATGCACAAAGAACGACTTATCTTTCAGTCTATCAAACTCACTCTAATAAGGCACTTCCGGTACATGAAGTACATGTGATAGAGCGCCACGATCCACCATTTCGCACATCAATTTCACAGCACTGGGATGTGCAATAGCACTACATTCCCAATAGAACGAATCTTTAAAATAGGTATAATGCTGCGTTTGATGGATTTGTTAATTTGTCCAGTACAAGTTGCACAGTGCTCACTCAAAATGGTGAACCGTCTTAAGAACATAGGAATTGTTTATCAATTATAATCTCTTGTAAAAGTGACGGTTCACCATAAAAACAATCTCCCCTAAGAACACTTTGGCTTCTGATCCTTTTTCCTGCGTTAAAATACTTTTCTACGCTGTTGGCAGATTTCAAAGAAATCTAATGTAAGAAATGAAGTTTAATAGCAATCTAATTTTTTGGGCAGTGAAATGGTGAACCGTTGGTTCATTAGCTCTTTTCACCGGGTTTGTCAAACAGCGCACGACCTGTAACTGACAAACAAGACCTACTCAGCGCTATGTATTTTATTCCCTAGAAGTTTTCACCTGCTTTAGGACGGTGCAGGAATGAACTCACTGAAGCAGCGTGGACAGGGCGCAATATTTACTATACTATGACTATACGCCACCTGAAGTAAACACTTCAGACGACTCTTCTACTGAGAAGAGAGTTCCCCCCTCTTTGTGCCTGAAAGGTGTTCGCAACTGCATCCATTTTCGTTGTCCAATGGTGGTTTCGAGTTAAAATGAAACCTAGAGAAACACAACAACTGACAGTATGGAGTAAATACAGACTGTCGTACAGTGATTTTGTCCGTAACCGAAACTTTGACGTGCTGTCAAAGTTTACTAAGCACTCATGATTACATTAAATGCACCCCAACGTTTTGCCTTTTTTACAAGGGCCCAGTCTAAAAATGTTAAAAAGAATTTACAATAAAAGACGGCAAACGCACAGCTTATTACAAACTTCCACCACTAGAAACTTACAGACATTTTAAGGTCCGTTCCTATGATGGCGTGACATTTTACATGCCTTTTTGACGTTATACAGGGTCGGTCAATAATCTTGGGACACCTTGCCGACTTCTCCCCCTTCCCCCCTTTGCAATGTTGAAAAGACTAGAACATGTGCTATTTTCTGTCTGAAACGCCAGCGGTTTGTACAACATTGAACGGGGGAAGGGGTACCGTCCTCAGAGGTGTCAAATGTCCCAAGAATTATTGACCGAGACTGTAGCAATCAGCAATCAAAGCGATTCTAGCATAAAAAGTCAACATATAATCAAGTAATCACATGACTAGAAAATCAGCTCGTCGGAAAACATCATGTTAAGCCTAGAAACGAACGAAGCGTGAGTGTTCAAAAAAAATGCACCGAAAACTGTTGAAGGTTGTAGGGTACTAAACAGCCTGCCTAGTTAATGTTTTTAACTTTCTTGCAGGGATTTGTACGGGAATAAGATTGAAATTCTACCTCCTGACATATTCATCAATCTGTCAAAGTTAGTGTGGTTGTAAGTATGACACAATTGTTTATTATGAGAAATAATGTTGTAGTCATATGCTAATTACTTTAGTGTCAACCATCGACATTTCCGCAGTGAAGTTTCTTTTATGCTTCAATTTCTCCGACAGAAGAACAAACTTACTCAAAATGAAATATGTGCTGTGCTATGTTCCTAATGGCAATACAAAAAAAACATAATCGAGAAAAAATGGCTTTGTGAAATTTAACACATAGCCGACTTATTAAGTTCTGAATATTCAATATAAATATAATTACAAACTTTAATTAAAGACGTATTGCCTGCGAAGGTGAGACCAATCAACCGCTGTAGCGCTAATCACCATAGTAGAAGAAAGAGGCAGGAGTGGGGAGGAGGGGGGTCGATGAAAAAAGTTGGGTGTAAACGAGATCAAGAACACGAGATCCATTATACGACGAGCCATTAATACGCCATCAATGGTAAACATCATCTTGCATTCAAATTTCAAAACTATATCCTTGATTCCATGTTTCCAACTTCTCTTTGCATTATGGGAAAATTAGTAATAGTGGTTCAATTGTCGCATATCATTTTATTTGCAAGCAAATAATGTGTTTTTTGTCAGAGAACACTAAAATCACGATTATTTTATGACTCAGGGGAAATATTCTTGCAATTTTTCAAACTGATATTCCTTTGAGGCTGGGAAAGGTTTTTTTGCGTTGTTCTAGGATTTAAAGAACCATTATCACCCATAATGCTATGCGCAAATCGAGTACGACGTCTGCCATTTTCTGTGCCATTGAAAAACAGTGAATGAAAATCCTGTTGTAGCTCTCCGCTGACAGTTACTTTGATTCTTCAATTACATTCAAGACCTTCTAAATTAATTGCAGTCATAAGTAACATATTATTATTACTTGACTTGTATATTTAATTTCATTTTATTGCGATGGTTATGATTGAAGATAAAAGCAGCTAATCCTTCCAGGTTCTAGGCTACTTAAGAGCCACCTGAGTTTATGTTTTTAACTTTCCTGCAGGGATTTAGATAGGAATGAGATTCAGATTCTACCTCCTGACATATTCACCAGTTAAAAATTCTGCTTTGAAATATTTTTATTTAAATGCCGAATAGAACGCGTCTTTAGGTACAGCAGGATATGTACGCACGCGGCAAATTCTATAGTTTTTTTCATATCATTAATTCCTGTTCAACTAAAATAGTATATAATGCAAGATAAATGCCTATTTTGTTGAACTGCTCCAATATGTCAATACAAGAAATGACTTTTAGAACAAAACAAACTTGTTGACCCCTATTTTTTTATCGCATTTTAAGAATGTTCTAACCATAGTTACCAGTTAAACCAAGTCTTAGAAAATTTTAAACATTCCTTCTATTTCGATGGAATCACCTTAAATACCTCTCTATACTCTTGAATTCCTCTCCATACCTCTGAATACTCTTGCATACCCCGTACACCCTTGAATACCCTTGTGTTTCCTTGAATACCCTTGTATACCCTTGAATACCCATATATACCCTTAAATACCCCTGTATACCCTTGAATGCCCCTTTATGCCCTTGCTGATACCCTTGAATTTCCTCGTGTACCCTAGTATACCCTTGAATACCCTTGTATGCTCTTGATTACCCCCTGAATACCCCTTACTCCCCCTATATACCCTTGAATACCCTTGTATACTTTTGTCTACCCTTGGAAACCCCTGTATATCCCTGTATACCCCTGAATACCCTTGTGTACTCTTGTATACCCCTTTATACCTTTTTGTACTTGAATACCCTTGTATTCCCTTGATTACCCTTGCATACCCTTGAATACTCCTGTATACCACTGTATACCCTTGAATACCCTGTACACCACTGTATATGGGCATCTAATAGATCATTTACGGTAGGAAGTGGTTCCTTTTATGGGGCTCTCATGTTACCGTGGTAGCATTAGAGGGTAACCCAACAACTGCACTGTACAGATATTCATAGACAGGAATACTTTATTTTGGAAATCTTTTCTTGCTTGAAAACACATGACAACGAAAACTGCTTACAAGCCACTTTAAATAACCCTTTAAACCACTTTATGAAACTGATATCAAATTAAGAACACTGAGGTATACATGCTTTGAATGGAACTGACAAAGAGTCCTGTGAAACTCTTTCCTCCCAAAGAGTCCGCCAGAAAATTTTATTACTAACCCAATTAATTCCCAAATCACTAATTTTGAATCCGAAAAAGGGTTTTGCACCTCCCTATCACCGATGTACCCGAGTACCCCCACTGGAGTGCGAGTGTGCCAACTAAGTGAAGAAAGGACGATCAATACTTTTGCTACGGTTTTTTCTTTTTATTTCAACTCTGTTATTACATTTCTAGTAAGAATTTTCTACACTAAATTCCATCTCCCATCACGCAAGAACCCACCCACCCGGTATCTGTATTTTTATTGTGTAGTGCCAGGAAGTATCCATACTCCCCCACAGGTTTTTTATTTTGCACCCACCCCTCCCCCCAAGGAATAGCTTCGGGTTTTAAACCCCCTTCCCTGTAGGAATTTCCAGTGACCTTCCGTCGGGGAAGTAGTTATGCTTTCTGGAACCACACATTATGACCATTTCTTAACTTTCTCATTTTCTCCTAATCGTAATGTTCCATTTTTTTTACATTGGTTAGCCAGTTAAAATTTCACGAGAGAGATACCGTACTATACTAAATTATTTTCCATAGTACGTCTGAACAAAATTTAAATCGTGTCGCATGTTTGCAAGCAACTCCATCCGATGTAGAGTGGGCATTGATTCCAGGTTTCTTATCACTATAGAGAGAGACACTGGGCCAAAAAAATGGATTTGAAGCAAGACAAATGTGGTCTAAATATGAACCAAATGTGACATTTGCCACATTTACCCACACTTCTTTGTCCTGAGGATAAATGGGATAATGATGCATTCGCTTTGGAGACAAATGTGGACAAATATGATGTAAATGCAAGACAAATAAATTGTTTGCGCTGTTCAATTGTAGACAAATGTGTTCAAAGTTGATATTTGTAGGGACAAATTTAAACCAAATGCGGGGCACATTTTACATTTGTGAGGGCTATCCAACATTCTAATCCCAGCCCAACCCAGCCCAACACACCCATCCCCCAAATTAAATTGGAAAAAAAAGTACTATGTTTTTGTTTTCACTTTGATGTTCCCAATCTCTTCTTCCTTCATCCCATGCTACAAGCAATTCTTGTTTAAGGCTAATTAAATAGTTGAATTGAAATAGAATACACATTAACTACAGTTGACAACTGCTGTTTTATTCAATGGTAATTATAGTTTCTACTAAAGCAAACAAAACAATATCTTTAGATAACATTATACAGCAACTTTATAGAATGAATAAGAATAATTTTACAACTATGTACAAAAAGGGAAAAGCTTTTCACAAATAAATATTGTCACAATTCTGAAGCCAAAAATTAAACTTTACATTTTGGTACAAAAAACGCACCAAGGATTGAAAGGACTTTCATAAAAATTAAAATTATACCGCAGGACCCACCGAACCATCCAACTGGTACATTTCGTCGCAACAGGACCGTTTGCCGCACATGCCCCCATGTTAACTCATCTAACACAATTGCAACACCCAAGGGGCATGTTAACATCACAGGTCACTACACCTGTCCAACGGAGAACGTGGTATACTGCTTAACATGCGAGAAATGTCCATCGACCGTGTATATTGGGGAGACTGGGCGCAAGATGGCAGACCGTTTCAGGGAAGACCGCAGGGATGTGATCAACGGCAGGAATGACCTTCCTGTACCTGCAGATTTTAACCACCGGGATCACTCCCTGTAGGATATGAAGGTCGCTGTCCTGAAGGCAGGCCTGGTAAACCAACAGCACCGCAAGAAACAGGAGATGCGATATATCTTCAAGCACGGAACTCTGGCTCCGAGTGGACTAAACCACGACTTTAGCTTCACGTGAATTGACTTCTTTGTCTTATCGCGCGCTGTCTCGCGCGCGCGGCAACGTGCGCGAGCTTTTATTTAAATACGCGAGATATACAACGGACTTTTTAACGGTGAAATAGTTTTGTCCCCTTGAAGAAGGCAGCATTGCCGAAACGTCGGGAAAAGTATTTTGACTACAGCGTAGTAATTACCTATTTTGTCATTCGTACATTTAGCACCTACGCTGCGCAGGGATTCTAATTTTTATCACTCATAATAATCTGGAATCCCCTAGCTAAAGACCTTGGACTCAACACTGATAGCTAGAACTCAGTTTTCTTAGCTATAATTACTTTTTTATAGCCTTGAGCCCTCAGTAATCGGCCACGCTATTGCCGTCACCCAGTCTCCTACTTTGTTATGTTTAATTTCTTTTTCTTTGCCGGAGTTAATAAAATGAAACAAAAGAATATTCATTAACCTGTCAAAGTTAGAGTGGTAGTAAGTTTGACTAATAATTGCTTTGTTTATTAGAGCGCTTTTCAAACGAGTGTCGTAAAACCAAAACCAAAGTAATTACTCCAGCCAATCACAACAGACACAAATTACCCAATGAACCAATCAGAACTCGAAGCAAATACCTGTAACCGGCGCCAAGCGCGGGAAAACGCGTGCGAGCGCGAGCAAGTCGCGACTGATTGGTTTGAGTTTTACTCCTGATTGGTCAAGAAAGTGGCGCGAGATTTTTTAACCAATCACAGAACGAAGTAAAGCAAAACCAAAGCAAAACACGAATTACTTTCGACACTCAATTGAAAACCGCTCTATAACAAATGTTGGGGTCGTCATATACAGATTACTTAAGTGTCTACCCTCGAAATTTTTGCTGTGAAGTTTCTTGTTTTGTCAAAAAAAGCTAAAATCACGATTATTTTATGACTCAGGGGAAATATTCTTGAAATTTTTCAAACTGACATTCCTTGACCTTGAAAACGTTTTATTTTTGCGTTGTTCTGGGTTTTAAAGAACCATACTCACCCACAGTGCTATGCACAAATCGAGTACGGCGTCTGCCATTTTCTGTGTCATTGGAAAACAGTAGATGAATTGAAAATCCTGCTGTACCTCTCCACTTAAAGTTTCTTTGATTCTTCAGTTACATTCAAGACCTTCTAAATTACTTGCAGTCATAAGTAACATATTATTATTATTACTACTTGGCTTGTACATTTGGTTTCATTTTATTATAATGATTATGAAAAAATCGTCAAAATCTCCATGTTTTTAGAGTTGTGGGCGGGGACTATTCCCTGGCTTGTACTTAGTCTTTTCCCATGTGGTCGTTTAGATTCACTGATATTGGTCCACGACAAAACCTTTCCCAAGAAGCTACTGTGTGATAAGCGATAACAGGGAATTTTATAGGCAAAGCGTTGCAGTCACGCTGAAGTGAGATGAATGTGTCATGACGTTAAGGGCGTCATTTCGGTGTTTTCAACGCAAGAATGCCAATTGAAACATGAAAGTACGTGTTCCAAGACATTCTAGAATAACTAAGGCTGAAAGTACATTTTAAAAATTGTTGATTCAGTAGAAATGAAATCTTACCATCATGCATGGTTTGTACAGATCGCATAGATAGTAATACCCGCGCTCGGGTTTAATCAGTTTAGGGAACAAAGAAAGCGTGAAAAGGGAAGGATTAACCCATTCAAGGTAGCAAATGTTCCAAATCTTCCATTATTTGAACGTATTCATGCACAAAGAACGACTTATCTTTCAGTCTATCAAACTCACTCTAATAAGGCACTTCCGGTACATGAAGTACATGTGATAGAGCGCCACGATCCACCATTTCGCACATCAATTCAGTCACAACACTGGGATGTGCAATAGCACTACATTCCCAATAGAACGATTCTTTAAAATATGTAGAATGCTGCTTGTGATGGATTTGTTAATTTGTCCAGTACAAGTTGCACAGTGCTCACTCAAAATGGTGAACCGTCTTAAGAACATAGGAATTGTTTATCAATTATAATCTCTTGTAAAAGTGACGGTTCACCATAAAAACAATCTCCCCTAAGAACACTTTGGCTTCTGATCCTTTTTCCTGCGTTAAAATACTTTTCTACACTGTTGGCAGATTTCAAAGAAATCTAATGTAAGAAATGAAGTTTAATAGCAATCTAATTTTTTGGGCAGTGAAATGGTGAACCGTTGGTTCATTAGCTCTTTTCACCGGGTTTGTCAAACAGCGCACGACCTGTAACTGACAAACAAGACCTACTCAGCGCTATGTATTTTATTCCCTAGAAGTTTTCACCTGCTTTAGGACGGTGCAGGAATGAACTCACTGAAGCAGCGTGGACAGGGCGCAATATTTACTATACTATGACTATACGCCACCTGAAGTAAACACTTCAGACGACTCTTCTACTGAGAAGAGAGTTCCCCCCTCTTTGTGCCTGAAAGGTGTTCGCAACTGCATCCATTTTCGTTGTCCAATGGTGGTTTCGAGTTAAAATGAAACCTAGAGAAACACAACAACTGACAGTATGGAGTAAATACAGACTGTCGTACAGTGATTTTGTCCGTAACCGAAACTTTGACGTGCTGTCAAAGTTTACTAAGCACTCATGATTACATTAAATGCACCCCAACGTTTTGCCTTTTTTACAAGGGCCCAGTCTAAAAATGTTAAAAAGAATTTACAATAAAAGACGGCAAACGCACAGCTTATTACAAACTTCCACCACTAGAAACTTACAGACATTTTAAGGTCCGTTCCTATGATGGCGTGACATTTTACATGCCTTTTTGACGTTATACAGGGTCGGTCAATAATCTTGGGACACCTTGCCGACTTCTCCCCCTTCCCCCCTTTGCAATGTTGAAAAGACTAGAACATGTGCTATTTTCTGTCTGAAACGCCAGCGGTTTGTACAACATTGAACGGGGGAAGGGGTACCGTCCTCAGAGGTGTCAAATGTCCCAAGAATTATTGACCGAGACTGTAGCAATCAGCAATCAAAGCGATTCTAGCATAAAAAGTCAACATATAATCAAGTAATCACATGACTAGAAAATCAGCTCGTCGGAAAACATCATGTTAAGCCTAGAAACGAACGAAGCGTGAGTGTTCAAAAAAAATGCACCGAAAACTGTTGAAGGTTGTAGGGTACTAAACAGCCTGCCTAGTTAATGTTTTTAACTTTCTTGCAGGGATTTGTACGGGAATAAGATTGAAATTCTACCTCCTGACATATTCATCAATCTGTCAAAGTTAGTGTGGTTGTAAGTATGACACAATTGTTTATTATGAGAAATAATGTTGTAGTCATATGCTAATTACTTTAGTGTCAACCATCGACATTTCCGCAGTGAAGTTTCTTTTATGCTTCAATTTCTCCGACAGAAGAACAAACTTACTCAAAATGAAATATGTGCTGTGCTATGTTCCTAATGGCAATACAAAAAAAACATAATCGAGAAAAAATGGCTTTGTGAAATTTAACACATAGCCGACTTATTAAGTTCTGAATATTCAATATAAATATAATTACAAACTTTAATTAAAGACGTATTGCCTGCGAAGGTGAGACCAATCAACCGCTGTAGCGCTAATCACCATAGTAGAAGAAAGAGGCAGGAGTGGGGAGGAGGGGGGTCGATGAAAAAAGTTGGGTGTAAACGAGATCAAGAACACGAGATCCATTATACGACGAGCCATTAATACGCCATCAATGGTAAACATCATCTTGCATTCAAATTTCAAAACTATATCCTTGATTCCATGTTTCCAACTTCTCTTTGCATTATGGGAAAATTACAAATAGTGGTTCAATTGTCGCATATCATTTTATTTGCAAGCAAATAATGTGTTTTTTGTCAGAGAACACTAAAATCACGATTATTTTATGACTCAGGGGAAATATTCTTGCAATTTTTCAAACTGATATTCCTTTGAGGCTGGGAAAGGTTTTTTTGCGTTGTTCTAGGATTTAAAGAACCATTATCACCCATAATGCTATGCGCAAATCGAGTACGACGTCTGCCATTTTCTGTGCCATTGAAAAACAGTGAATGAAAATCCTGTTGTAGCTCTCCGCTGACAGTTACTTTGATTCTTCAATTACATTCAAGACCTTCTAAATTAATTGCAGTCATAAGTAACATATTATTATTACTTGACTTGTATATTTAATTTCATTTTATTGCGATGGTTATGATTGAAGATAAAAGCAGCTAATCCTTCCAGGTTCTAGGCTACTTAAGAGCCACCTGAGTTTATGTTTTTAACTTTCCTGCAGGGATTTAGATAGGAATGAGATTCAGATTCTACCTCCTGACATATTCACCAGTTAAAAATTCTGCTTTGAAATATTTTTATTTAAATGCCGAATAGAACGCGTCTTTAGGTACAGCAGGATATGTACGCACGCGGCAAATTCTATAGTTTTTTTCATATCATTAATTCCTGTTCAACTAAAATAGTATATAATGCAAGATAAATGCCTATTTTGTTGAACTGCTCCAATATGTCAATACAAGAAATGACTTTTAGAACAAAACAAACTTGTTGACCCCTATTTTTTTATCGCATTTTAAGAATGTTCTAACCATAGTTACCAGTTAAACCAAGTCTTAGAAAATTTTAAACATTCCTTCTATTTCGATGGAATCACCTTAAATACCTCTCTATACTCTTGAATTCCTCTCCATACCTCTGAATACTCTTGCATACCCCGTACACCCTTGAATACCCTTGTGTTTCCTTGAATACCCTTGTATACCCTTGAATACCCATATATACCCTTAAATACCCCTGTATACCCTTGAATGCCCCTTTATGCCCTTGCTGATACCCTTGAATTTCCTCGTGTACCCTAGTATACCCTTGAATACCCTTGTATGCTCTTGATTACCCCCTGAATACCCCTTACTCCCCCTATATACCCTTGAATACCCTTGTATACTTTTGTCTACCCTTGGAAACCCCTGTATATCCCTGTATACCCCTGAATACCCTTGTGTACTCTTGTATACCCCTTTATACCTTTTTGTACTTGAATACCCTTGTATTCCCTTGATTACCCTTGCATACCCTTGAATACTCCTGTATACCACTGTATACCCTTGAATACCCTGTACACCACTGTATATGGGCATCTAATAGATCATTTACGGTAGGAAGTGGTTCCTTTTATGGGGCTCTCATGTTACCGTGGTAGCATTAGAGGGTAACCCAACAACTGCACTGTACAGATATTCATAGACAGGAATACTTTATTTTGGAAATCTTTTCTTGCTTGAAAACACATGACAACGAAAACTGCTTACAAGCCACTTTAAATAACCCTTTAAACCACTTTATGAAACTGATATCAAATTAAGAACACTGAGGTATACATGCTTTGAATGGAACTGACAAAGAGTCCTGTGAAACTCTTTCCTCCCAAAGAGTCCGCCAGAAAATTTTATTACTAACCCAATTAATTCCCAAATCACTAATTTTGAATCCGAAAAAGGGTTTTGCACCTCCCTATCACCGATGTACCCGAGTACCCCCACTGGAGTGCGAGTGTGCCAACTAAGTGAAGAAAGGACGATCAATACTTTTGCTACGGTTTTTTCTTTTTATTTCAACTCTGTTATTACATTTCTAGTAAGAATTTTCTACACTAAATTCCATCTCCCATCACGCAAGAACCCACCCACCCGGTATCTGTATTTTTATTGTGTAGTGCCAGGAAGTATCCATACTCCCCCACAGGTTTTTTATTTTGCACCCACCCCTCCCCCCAAGGAATAGCTTCGGGTTTTAAACCCCCTTCCCTGTAGGAATTTCCAGTGACCTTCCGTCGGGGAAGTAGTTATGCTTTCTGGAACCACACATTATGACCATTTCTTAACTTTCTCATTTTCTCCTAATCGTAATGTTCCATTTTTTTTACATTGGTTAGCCAGTTAAAATTTCACGAGAGAGATACCGTACTATACTAAATTATTTTCCATAGTACGTCTGAACAAAATTTAAATCGTGTCGCATGTTTGCAAGCAACTCCATCCGATGTAGAGTGGGCATTGATTCCAGGTTTCTTATCACTATAGAGAGAGACACTGGGCCAAAAAAATGGATTTGAAGCAAGACAAATGTGGTCTAAATATGAACCAAATGTGACATTTGCCACATTTACCCACACTTCTTTGTCCTGAGGATAAATGGGATAATGATGCATTCGCTTTGGAGACAAATGTGGACAAATATGATGTAAATGCAAGACAAATAAATTGTTTGCGCTGTTCAATTGTAGACAAATGTGTTCAAAGTTGATATTTGTAGGGACAAATTTAAACCAAATGCGGGGCACATTTTACATTTGTGAGGGCTATCCAACATTCTAATCCCAGCCCAACCCAGCCCAACACACCCATCCCCCAAATTAAATTGGAAAAAAAAGTACTATGTTTTTGTTTTCACTTTGATGTTCCCAATCTCTTCTTCCTTCATCCCATGCTACAAGCAATTCTTGTTTAAGGCTAATTAAATAGTTGAATTGAAATAGAATACACATTAACTACAGTTGACAACTGCTGTTTTATTCAATGGTAATTATAGTTTCTACTAAAGCAAACAAAACAATATCTTTAGATAACATTATACAGCAACTTTATAGAATGAATAAGAATAATTTTACAACTATGTACAAAAAGGGAAAAGCTTTTCACAAATAAATATTGTCACAATTCTGAAGCCAAAAATTAAACTTTACATTTTGGTACAAAAAACGCACCAAGGATTGAAAGGACTTTCATAAAAATTAAAATTATACCGCAGGACCCACCGAACCATCCAACTGGTACATTTCGTCGCAACAGGACCGTTTGCCGCACATGCCCCCATGTTAACTCATCTAACACAATTGCAACACCCAAGGGGCATGTTAACATCACAGGTCACTACACCTGTCCAACGGAGAACGTGGTATACTGCTTAACATGCGAGAAATGTCCATCGACCGTGTATATTGGGGAGACTGGGCGCAAGATGGCAGACCGTTTCAGGGAAGACCGCAGGGATGTGATCAACGGCAGGAATGACCTTCCTGTACCTGCAGATTTTAACCACCGGGATCACTCCCTGTAGGATATGAAGGTCGCTGTCCTGAAGGCAGGCCTGGTAAACCAACAGCACCGCAAGAAACAGGAGATGCGATATATCTTCAAGCACGGAACTCTGGCTCCGAGTGGACTAAACCACGACTTTAGCTTCACGTGAATTGACTTCTTTGTCTTATCGCGCGCTGTCTCGCGCGCGCGGCAACGTGCGCGAGCTTTTATTTAAATACGCGAGATATACAACGGACTTTTTAACGGTGAAATAGTTTTGTCCCCTTGAAGAAGGCAGCATTGCCGAAACGTCGGGAAAAGTATTTTGACTACAGCGTAGTAATTACCTATTTTGTCATTCGTACATTTAGCACCTACGCTGCGCAGGGATTCTAATTTTTATCACTCATAATAATCTGGAATCCCCTAGCTAAAGACCTTGGACTCAACACTGATAGCTAGAACTCAGTTTTCTTAGCTATAATTACTTTTTTATAGCCTTGAGCCCTCAGTAATCGGCCACGCTATTGCCGTCACCCAGTCTCCTACTTTGTTATGTTTAATTTCTTTTTCTTTGCCGGAGTTAATAAAATGAAACAAAAGAATATTCATTAACCTGTCAAAGTTAGAGTGGTAGTAAGTTTGACTAATAATTGCTTTGTTTATTAGAGCGCTTTTCAAACGAGTGTCGTAAAACCAAAACCAAAGTAATTACTCCAGCCAATCACAACAGACACAAATTACCCAATGAACCAATCAGAACTCGAAGCAAATACCTGTAACCGGCGCCAAGCGCGGGAAAACGCGTGCGAGCGCGAGCAAGTCGCGACTGATTGGTTTGAGTTTTACTCCTGATTGGTCAAGAAAGTGGCGCGAGATTTTTTAACCAATCACAGAACGAAGTAAAGCAAAACCAAAGCAAAACACGAATTACTTTCGACACTCAATTGAAAACCGCTCTATAACAAATGTTGGGGTCGTCATATACAGATTACTTAAGTGTCTACCCTCGAAATTTTTGCTGTGAAGTTTCTTGTTTTGTCAAAAAAAGCTAAAATCACGATTATTTTATGACTCAGGGGAAATATTCTTGAAATTTTTCAAACTGACATTCCTTGACCTTGAAAACGTTTTATTTTTGCGTTGTTCTGGGTTTTAAAGAACCATACTCACCCACAGTGCTATGCACAAATCGAGTACGGCGTCTGCCATTTTCTGTGTCATTGGAAAACAGTAGATGAATTGAAAATCCTGCTGTACCTCTCCACTTAAAGTTTCTTTGATTCTTCAGTTACATTCAAGACCTTCTAAATTACTTGCAGTCATAAGTAACATATTATTATTATTACTACTTGGCTTGTACATTTGGTTTCATTTTATTATAATGATTATGAAAAAATCGTCAAAATCTCCATGTTTTTAGAGTTGTGGGCGGGGACTATTCCCTGGCTTGTACTTAGTCTTTTCCCATGTGGTCGTTTAGATTCACTGATATTGGTCCACGACAAAACCTTTCCCAAGAAGCTACTGTGTGATAAGCGATAACAGGGAATTTTATAGGCAAAGCGTTGCAGTCACGCTGAAGTGAGATGAATGTGTCATGACGTTAAGGGCGTCATTTCGGTGTTTTCAACGCAAGAATGCCAATTGAAACATGAAAGTACGTGTTCCAAGACATTCTAGAATAACTAAGGCTGAAAGTACATTTTAAAAATTGTTGATTCAGTAGAAATGAAATCTTACCATCATGCATGGTTTGTACAGATCGCATAGATAGTAATACCCGCGCTCGGGTTTAATCAGTTTAGGGAACAAAGAAAGCGTGAAAAGGGAAGGATTAACCCATTCAAGGTAGCAAATGTTCCAAATCTTCCATTATTTGAACGTATTCATGCACAAAGAACGACTTATCTTTCAGTCTATCAAACTCACTCTAATAAGGCACTTCCGGTACATGAAGTACATGTGATAGAGCGCCACGATCCACCATTTCGCACATCAATTCAGTCACAACACTGGGATGTGCAATAGCACTACATTCCCAATAGAACGATTCTTTAAAATATGTAGAATGCTGCTTGTGATGGATTTGTTAATTTGTCCAGTACAAGTTGCACAGTGCTCACTCAAAATGGTGAACCGTCTTAAGAACATAGGAATTGTTTATCAATTATAATCTCTTGTAAAAGTGACGGTTCACCATAAAAACAATCTCCCCTAAGAACACTTTGGCTTCTGATCCTTTTTCCTGCGTTAAAATACTTTTCTACACTGTTGGCAGATTTCAAAGAAATCTAATGTAAGAAATGAAGTTTAATAGCAATCTAATTTTTTGGGCAGTGAAATGGTGAACCGTTGGTTCATTAGCTCTTTTCACCGGGTTTGTCAAACAGCGCACGACCTGTAACTGACAAACAAGACCTACTCAGCGCTATGTATTTTATTCCCTAGAAGTTTTCACCTGCTTTAGGACGGTGCAGGAATGAACTCACTGAAGCAGCGTGGACAGGGCGCAATATTTACTATACTATGACTATACGCCACCTGAAGTAAACACTTCAGACGACTCTTCTACTGAGAAGAGAGTTCCCCCCTCTTTGTGCCTGAAAGGTGTTCGCAACTGCATCCATTTTCGTTGTCCAATGGTGGTTTCGAGTTAAAATGAAACCTAGAGAAACACAACAACTGACAGTATGGAGTAAATACAGACTGTCGTACAGTGATTTTGTCCGTAACCGAAACTTTGACGTGCTGTCAAAGTTTACTAAGCACTCATGATTACATTAAATGCACCCCAACGTTTTGCCTTTTTTACAAGGGCCCAGTCTAAAAATGTTAAAAAGAATTTACAATAAAAGACGGCAAACGCACAGCTTATTACAAACTTCCACCACTAGAAACTTACAGACATTTTAAGGTCCGTTCCTATGATGGCGTGACATTTTACATGCCTTTTTGACGTTATACAGGGTCGGTCAATAATCTTGGGACACCTTGCCGACTTCTCCCCCTTCCCCCCTTTGCAATGTTGAAAAGACTAGAACATGTGCTATTTTCTGTCTGAAACGCCAGCGGTTTGTACAACATTGAACGGGGGAAGGGGTACCGTCCTCAGAGGTGTCAAATGTCCCAAGAATTATTGACCGAGACTGTAGCAATCAGCAATCAAAGCGATTCTAGCATAAAAAGTCAACATATAATCAAGTAATCACATGACTAGAAAATCAGCTCGTCGGAAAACATCATGTTAAGCCTAGAAACGAACGAAGCGTGAGTGTTCAAAAAAAATGCACCGAAAACTGTTGAAGGTTGTAGGGTACTAAACAGCCTGCCTAGTTAATGTTTTTAACTTTCTTGCAGGGATTTGTACGGGAATAAGATTGAAATTCTACCTCCTGACATATTCATCAATCTGTCAAAGTTAGTGTGGTTGTAAGTATGACACAATTGTTTATTATGAGAAATAATGTTGTAGTCATATGCTAATTACTTTAGTGTCAACCATCGACATTTCCGCAGTGAAGTTTCTTTTATGCTTCAATTTCTCCGACAGAAGAACAAACTTACTCAAAATGAAATATGTGCTGTGCTATGTTCCTAATGGCAATACAAAAAAAACATAATCGAGAAAAAATGGCTTTGTGAAATTTAACACATAGCCGACTTATTAAGTTCTGAATATTCAATATAAATATAATTACAAACTTTAATTAAAGACGTA
Source organism: Siderastrea siderea (assembly GCA_964030785.1). Classification (NCBI taxonomy): domain Eukaryota; kingdom Metazoa; phylum Cnidaria; class Anthozoa; order Scleractinia; family Rhizangiidae; genus Siderastrea; species Siderastrea siderea. The sequence continues at coordinate 49,108,062 of OZ034969.1, read as the reverse complement.
TTGCCTGCGAAGGTGAGACCAATCAACCGCTGTAGCGCTAATCACCATAGTAGAAGAAAGAGGCAGGAGTGGGGAGGAGGGGGGTCGATGAAAAAAGTTGGGTGTAAACGAGATCAAGAACACGAGATCCATTATACGACGAGCCATTAATACGCCATCAATGGTAAACATCATCTTGCATTCAAATTTCAAAACTATATCCTTGATTCCATGTTTCCAACTTCTCTTTGCATTATGGGAAAATTACAAATAGTGGTTCAATTGTCGCATATCATTTTATTTGCAAGCAAATAATGTGTTTTTTGTCAGAGAACACTAAAATCACGATTATTTTATGACTCAGGGGAAATATTCTTGCAATTTTTCAAACTGATATTCCTTTGAGGCTGGGAAAGGTTTTTTTGCGTTGTTCTAGGATTTAAAGAACCATTATCACCCATAATGCTATGCGCAAATCGAGTACGACGTCTGCCATTTTCTGTGCCATTGAAAAACAGTGAATGAAAATCCTGTTGTAGCTCTCCGCTGACAGTTACTTTGATTCTTCAATTACATTCAAGACCTTCTAAATTAATTGCAGTCATAAGTAACATATTATTATTACTTGACTTGTATATTTAATTTCATTTTATTGCGATGGTTATGATTGAAGATAAAAGCAGCTAATCCTTCCAGGTTCTAGGCTACTTAAGAGCCACCTGAGTTTATGTTTTTAACTTTCCTGCAGGGATTTAGATAGGAATGAGATTCAGATTCTACCTCCTGACATATTCACCAGTTAAAAATTCTGCTTTGAAATATTTTTATTTAAATGCCGAATAGAACGCGTCTTTAGGTACAGCAGGATATGTACGCACGCGGCAAATTCTATAGTTTTTTTCATATCATTAATTCCTGTTCAACTAAAATAGTATATAATGCAAGATAAATGCCTATTTTGTTGAACTGCTCCAATATGTCAATACAAGAAATGACTTTTAGAACAAAACAAACTTGTTGACCCCTATTTTTTTATCGCATTTTAAGAATGTTCTAACCATAGTTACCAGTTAAACCAAGTCTTAGAAAATTTTAAACATTCCTTCTATTTCGATGGAATCACCTTAAATACCTCTCTATACTCTTGAATTCCTCTCCATACCTCTGAATACTCTTGCATACCCCGTACACCCTTGAATACCCTTGTGTTTCCTTGAATACCCTTGTATACCCTTGAATACCCATATATATCCTTAAATACCCCTGTATACCCTTGAATGCCCCTTTATGCCCTTGCTGATACCCTTGAATTTCCTCGTGTACCCTAGTATACCCTTGAATACCCTTGTATGCTCTTGATTACCCCCTGAATACCCCTTACTCCCCCTATATACCCTTGAATACCCTTGTATACTTTTGTCTACCCTTGGAAACCCCTGTATATCCCTGTATACCCCTGAATACCCTTGTGTACTCTTGTATACCCCTTTATACCTTTTTGTACTTGAATACCCTTGTATTCCCTTGATTACCCTTGCATACCCTTGAATACTCCTGTATACCACTGTATACCCTTGAATACCCTGTACACCACTGTATATGGGCATCTAATAGATCATTTACGGTAGGAAGTGGTTCCTTTTATGGGGCTCTCATGTTACCGTGGTAGCATTAGAGGGTAACCCAACAACTGCACTGTACAGATATTCATAGACAGGAATACTTTATTTTGGAAATCTTTTCTTGCTTGAAAACACATGACAACGAAAACTGCTTACAAGCCACTTTAAATAACCCTTTAAACCACTTTATGAAACTGATATCAAATTAAGAACACTGAGGTATACATGCTTTGAATGGAACTGACAAAGAGTCCTGTGAAACTCTTTCCTCCCAAAGAGTCCGCCAGAAAATTTTATTACTAACCCAATTAATTCCCAAATCACTAATTTTGAATCCGAAAAAGGGTTTTGCACCTCCCTATCACCGATGTACCCGAGTACCCCCACTGGAGTGCGAGTGTGCCAACTAAGTGAAGAAAGGACGATCAATACTTTTGCTACGGTTTTTTCTTTTTATTTCAACTCTGTTATTACATTTCTAGTAAGAATTTTCTACACTAAATTCCATCTCCCATCACGCAAGAACCCACCCACCCGGTATCTGTATTTTTATTGTGTAGTGCCAGGAAGTATCCATACTCCCCCACAGGTTTTTTATTTTGCACCCACCCCTCCCCCCAAGGAATAGCTTCGGGTTTTAAACCCCCTTCCCTGTAGGAATTTCCAGTGACCTTCCGTCGGGGAAGTAGTTATGCTTTCTGGAACCACACATTATGACCATTTCTTAACTTTCTCATTTTCTCCTAATCGTAATGTTCCATTTTTTTTACATTGGTTAGCCAGTTAAAATTTCACGAGAGAGATACCGTACTATACTAAATTATTTTCCATAGTACGTCTGAACAAAATTTAAATCGTGTCGCATGTTTGCAAGCAACTCCATCCGATGTAGAGTGGGCATTGATTCCAGGTTTCTTATCACTATAGAGAGAGACACTGGGCCAAAAAAATGGATTTGAAGCAAGACAAATGTGGTCTAAATATGAACCAAATGTGACATTTGCCACATTTACCCACACTTCTTTGTCCTGAGGATAAATGGGATAATGATGCATTCGCTTTGGAGACAAATGTGGACAAATATGATGTAAATGCAAGACAAATAAATTGTTTGCGCTGTTCAATTGTAGACAAATGTGTTCAAAGTTGATATTTGTAGGGACAAATTTAAACCAAATGCGGGGCACATTTTACATTTGTGAGGGCTATCCAACATTCTAATCCCAGCCCAACCCAGCCCAACACACCCATCCCCCAAATTAAATTGGAAAAAAAAGTACTATGTTTTTGTTTTCACTTTGATGTTCCCAATCTCTTCTTCCTTCATCCCATGCTACAAGCAATTCTTGTTTAAGGCTAATTAAATAGTTGAATTGAAATAGAATACACATTAACTACAGTTGACAACTGCTGTTTTATTCAATGGTAATTATAGTTTCTACTAAAGCAAACAAAACAATATCTTTAGATAACATTATACAGCAACTTTATAGAATGAATAAGAATAATTTTACAACTATGTACAAAAAGGGAAAAGCTTTTCACAAATAAATATTGTCACAATTCTGAAGCCAAAAATTAAACTTTACATTTTGGTACAAAAAACGCACCAAGGATTGAAAGGACTTTCATAAAAATTAAAATTATACCGCAGGACCCACCGAGCCATCCAACTGGTACATTTCGTCGCAACAGGACCGTTTGCCGCACATGCCCCCATGTTAACTCATCTAACACAATTGCAACACCCAAGGGGCATGTTAACATCACAGGTCACTACACCTGTCCAACGGAGAACGTGGTATACTGCTTAACATGCGAGAAATGTCCATCGACCGTGTATATTGGGGAGACTGGGCGCAAGATGGCAGACCGTTTCAGGGAAGACCGCAGGGATGTGATCAACGGCAGGAATGACCTTCCTGTACCTGCAGATTTTAACCACCGGGATCACTCCCTGTAGGATATGAAGGTCGCTGTCCTGAAGGCAGGCCTGGTAAACCAACAGCACCGCAAGAAACAGGAGATGCGATATATCTTCAAGCACGGAACTCTGGCTCCGAGTGGACTAAACCACGACTTTAGCTTCACGTGAATTGACTTCTTTGTCTTATCGCGCGCTGTCTCGCGCGCGCGGCAACGTGCGCGAGCTTTTATTTAAATACGCGAGATATACAACGGACTTTTTAACGGTGAAATAGTTTTGTCCCCTTGAAGAAGGCAGCATTGCCGAAACGTCGGGAAAAGTATTTTGACTACAGCGTAGTAATTACCTATTTTGTCATTCGTACATTTAGCACCTACGCTGCGCAGGGATTCTAATTTTTATCACTCATAATAATCTGGAATCCCCTAGCTAAAGACCTTGGACTCAACACTGATAGCTAGAACTCAGTTTTCTTAGCTATAATTACTTTTTTATAGCCTTGAGCCCTCAGTAATCGGCCACGCTATTGCCGTCACCCAGTCTCCTACTTTGTTATGTTTAATTTCTTTTTCTTTGCCGGAGTTAATAAAATGAAACAAAAGAATATTCATTAACCTGTCAAAGTTAGAGTGGTAGTAAGTTTGACTAATAATTGCTTTGTTTATTAGAGCGCTTTTCAAACGAGTGTCGTAAAACCAAAACCAAAGTAATTACTCCAGCCAATCACAACAGACACAAATTACCCAATGAACCAATCAGAACTCGAAGCAAATACCTGTAACCGGCGCCAAGCGCGGGAAAACGCGTGCGAGCGCGAGCAAGTCGCGACTGATTGGTTTGAGTTTTACTCCTGATTGGTCAAGAAAGTGGCGCGAGATTTTTTAACCAATCACAGAACGAAGTAAAGCAAAACCAAAGCAAAACACGAATTACTTTCGACACTCAATTGAAAACCGCTCTATAACAAATGTTGGGGTCGTCATATACAGATTACTTAAGTGTCTACCCTCGAAATTTTTGCTGTGAAGTTTCTTGTTTTGTCAAAAAAAGCTAAAATCACGATTATTTTATGACTCAGGGGAAATATTCTTGAAATTTTTCAAACTGACATTCCTTGACCTTGAAAACGTTTTATTTTTGCGTTGTTCTGGGTTTTAAAGAACCATACTCACCCACAGTGCTATGCACAAATCGAGTACGGCGTCTGCCATTTTCTGTGTCATTGGAAAACAGTAGATGAATTGAAAATCCTGCTGTACCTCTCCACTTAAAGTTTCTTTGATTCTTCAGTTACATTCAAGACCTTCTAAATTACTTGCAGTCATAAGTAACATATTATTATTATTACTACTTGGCTTGTACATTTGGTTTCATTTTATTATAATGATTATGAAAAAATCGTCAAAATCTCCATGTTTTTAGAGTTGTGGGCGGGGACTATTCCCTGGCTTGTACTTAGTCTTTTCCCATGTGGTCGTTTAGATTCACTGATATTGGTCCACGACAAAACCTTTCCCAAGAAGCTACTGTGTGATAAGCGATAACAGGGAATTTTATAGGCAAAGCGTTGCAGTCACGCTGAAGTGAGATGAATGTGTCATGACGTTAAGGGCGTCATTTCGGTGTTTTCAACGCAAGAATGCCAATTGAAACATGAAAGTACGTGTTCCAAGACATTCTAGAATAACTAAGGCTGAAAGTACATTTTAAAAATTGTTGATTCAGTAGAAATGAAATCTTACCATCATGCATGGTTTGTACAGATCGCATAGATAGTAATACCCGCGCTCGGGTTTAATCAGTTTAGGGAACAAAGAAAGCGTGAAAAGGGAAGGATTAACCCATTCAAGGTAGCAAATGTTCCAAATCTTCCATTATTTGAACGTATTCATGCACAAAGAACGACTTATCTTTCAGTCTATCAAACTCACTCTAATAAGGCACTTCCGGTACATGAAGTACATGTGATAGAGCGCCACGATCCACCATTTCGCACATCAATTCAGTCACAACACTGGGATGTGCAATAGCACTACATTCCCAATAGAACGATTCTTTAAAATATGTAGAATGCTGCTTGTGATGGATTTGTTAATTTGTCCAGTACAAGTTGCACAGTGCTCACTCAAAATGGTGAACCGTCTTAAGAACATAGGAATTGTTTATCAATTATAATCTCTTGTAAAAGTGACGGTTCACCATAAAAACAATCTCCCCTAAGAACACTTTGGCTTCTGATCCTTTTTCCTGCGTTAAAATACTTTTCTACACTGTTGGCAGATTTCAAAGAAATCTAATGTAAGAAATGAAGTTTAATAGCAATCTAATTTTTTGGGCAGTGAAATGGTGAACCGTTGGTTCATTAGCTCTTTTCACCGGGTTTGTCAAACAGCGCACGACCTGTAACTGACAAACAAGACCTACTCAGCGCTATGTATTTTATTCCCTAGAAGTTTTCACCTGCTTTAGGACGGTGCAGGAATGAACTCACTGAAGCAGCGTGGACAGGGCGCAATATTTACTATACTATGACTATACGCCACCTGAAGTAAACACTTCAGACGACTCTTCTACTGAGAAGAGAGTTCCCCCCTCTTTGTGCCTGAAAGGTGTTCGCAACTGCATCCATTTTCGTTGTCCAATGGTGGTTTCGAGTTAAAATGAAACCTAGAGAAACACAACAACTGACAGTATGGAGTAAATACAGACTGTCGTACAGTGATTTTGTCCGTAACCGAAACTTTGACGTGCTGTCAAAGTTTACTAAGCACTCATGATTACATTAAATGCACCCCAACGTTTTGCCTTTTTTACAAGGGCCCAGTCTAAAAAAGTTAAAAGGAATTTACAATAAAAGACGGCAAACGCACCGCTTATTACAAACTTCCACCACTAGAAACTTACAGACATTTTAAGGTCCGTTCTTATGATGGCGTGACATTTTACATGCCTTTTTGACGTTATACAGGGTCGGTCAATAATCTTGGGACACCTTACCGACTTCTCCCCCTTCCCCCCTTTGCAATGTTGAAAAGACTAGAACATGTGCTATTTTCTGTCTGAAACGCCAGCGGTTTGTACAACATTGAACGGGGGAAGGGGTACCGTCCTCAGAGGTGTCAAATGTCCCAAGAATTATTGACCGAGACTGTAGCAATCAGCAATCAAAGCGATTCTAGCATAAAAAGTCAACATATAATCAAGTAATCACATGACTAGAAAATCAGCTCGTCGGAAAACATCATGTTAAGGCTAGAAATGAACGAAGCGTGAGTGTTCAAAAAAAATGCACCGAAAACTGTTGAAGGTTGTAGGGTACTAAACAGCCTGCCTAGTTAATGTTTTTAACTTTCTTGCAGGGATTTGCACGGGAATAAGATTGAAATTCTACCTCCTGACATATTCATCAATCTGTCAAAGTTGGTGCGGTTGTAAGTATGACACAATTGTTTATTATGAGAAATAATGTTGTAGTCATATGCTAATTACTTTAGTGTCAACCATCGACATTTCCGCAGTGAAGTTTCTTTTATGCTTCAATTTCTCCGACAGAAGAACAAACTTACTCAAAATGAAATATGTGCTGTGCTATGTTCCTAATGGCAATACAAAAAAAACATAATCGAGAAAAAATGGCTTTGTGAAATTTAACACATAGCCGACTTATTAAGTTCTGAATATTCAATATGAATATAATTACAAACTTTAATTAAAGACGTATTGCCTGCGAAGGTGAGACCAATCAACCGCTGTAGCGCTAATCACCATAGTAGAAGAAAGAGGCAGGAGTGGGGAGGAGGGGGGTCGATGAAAAAAGTTGGGTGTAAACGAGATCAAGAACACGAGATCCATTATACGACGAGCCATTAATACGCCATCAATGGTAAACATCATCTTGCATTCAAATTTCAAAACTATATCCTTGATTCCATGTTTCCAACTTCTCTTTGCATTATGGGAAAATTACAAATAGTGGTTCAATTGTCGCATATCATTTTATTTGCAAGCAAATAATGTGTTTTTTGTCAGAGAACACTTAAATCACGATTATTTTATGACTCAGGGGAAATATTCTTGCAATTTTTCAAACTGATATTCCTTTGAGGCTGGGAAAGGTTTTTTTGCATTGTTCTAGGATTTAAAGAACCATTATCACCCATAATGCTATGCGCAAATCGAGTACGACGTCTGCCATTTTCTGTGCCATTGAAAAACAGTGAATGAAAATCCTGTTGTAGCTCTCCGCTGACAGTTACTTTGATTCTTCAATTACATTCAAGACCTTCTAAATTAATTGCAGTCATAAGTAACATATTATTATTACTTGACTTGTATATTTAATTTCATTTTATTGCGATGGTTATGATTGAAGATAAAAGCAGCTAATCCTTCCAGGTTCTAGGCTACTTAAGAGCCACCTGAGTTTATGTTTTTAACTTTCCTGCAGGGATTTAGATAGGAATGAGATTCAGATTCTACCTCCTGACATATTCACCAGTTAAAAATTCTGCTTTGAAATATTTTTATTTAAATGCCGAATAGAACGCGTCTTTAGGTACAGCAGGATATGTACGCACGCGGCAAATTCTATAGTTTTTTTCATATCATTAATTCCTGTTCAACTAAAATAGTATATAATGCAAGATAAATGCCTATTTTGTTGAACTGCTCCAATATGTCAATACAAGAAATGACTTTTAGAACAAAACAAACTTGTTGACCCCTATTTTTTTATCGCATTTTAAGAATGTTCTAACCATAGTTACCAGTTAAACCAAGTCTTAGAAAATTTTAAACATTCCTTCTATTTCGATGGAATCACCTTAAATACCTCTCTATACTCTTGAATTCCTCTCCATACCTCTGAATACTCTTGCATACCCCGTACACCCTTGAATACCCTTGTGTTTCCTTGAATACCCTTGTATACCCTTGAATACCCATATATATCCTTAAATACCCCTGTATACCCTTGAATACCCTTGTGTTGCCTTAAATACCCCTGTATACCCTTGAATGCCCCTTTATGCCCTTGCTGATACCCTTGAATTTCCTCGTGTACCCTTGTATACCCTTGAATACCCTTGTATACTTTTGTCTACCCTTGGAAACACCTGTATATCCCTGTATACTCCTGAATACCCTTGTGTACTCTTGTATACCCCTTTATACCTTTTTGTACTTGAATACCCTTGTATTCCCTCAATTACCCTTGTATACCCTTGAATACCCCTGTATACCACTGCATACCCTTGAATACCCTGTACACCACTGTATATGGGCATCTAATAGATCATTTACGGTAGGAAGTGGTTCCTTTTATGGGGCTCTCGTGTTACCGTGGTAGCATTAGAGGGTAACCCAACAACTGCACTGTACAGATATTCATAGACAGGAATACTGTAATTTGGAAATCTTTTCTTGCTTGAAAACACATGACAACGAAAACTGCTTGTAAGCCACTTTAAATAACCCTTTAAACAACTTTATGAAACTGATATCAAATTAAGAACACTGAGGTATGCATGCTTTGAATGGAACTGACAAAGAGTCCTGTGAAACTCTTTCCTCCCAAAGAGTCCGCCCGAAAATTTTATTGCTAACCCAATTAATTCCCAAATCACTAATTTTGAATCCGAAAAAGGGTTTTGCACCTCCCTATCACCGATGTACCCGAGTACCCCCACTGGAGTGTGAGTGTGCCAACTAAGTGAAGAAAGGAAGATCAATACTTTTGCTACGGTTTTTTCTTTTTATTTGAACTTTGTTATTACATTTCTAGTAAGAATTCTCTAAACTAAATTCCATCTCCCATCACGCAAGAACCCACCCACCCGGTATCTGTATTTTTATTGTGTAGTGCCAGAAAGTATCCATACTCCCCCGACAGGTTTTTTATTTTGTAACCCCCCCCCCCCCCAAGAAATAGCTTCGGGTTTTAAACCCCACTTCCCTGTAGGAATGTCTAGTGACCTTCCGTCGGGGAAGTAGTTATGCTTTCTGGAACCAAATATTATGACCATTTCTTAACTTTCTCATTTTCTCCTAATCGTAATGTTCCATTCTTTTACATTGGTTAGCCAGTTAAAATTTCACGAATGAGATACCGTACTATACTAAATTATTTTCCATAGTACGTCTGAACAAAATTTAAATCGTGTCGCATGTTTGCAAGCAACTCCATCCGATGTAGAGTGGTCATTGATTCCAGGTTTCTTATCACTATAGAGAGAGACACTGGGCGAAAAAAACGGATTTGAAGCAAGACAAATGTGGTCTAAATATGAACCAATGTGACATTTGTCACATTTACCCACACTTCTTTGTCCTGAGGATAAATGGGATAATGATGCATTCGCTTTGGAGACAAATGTGGACAAATATGATGTAAATGCAAGACAAATAAATTCTTTGCTCTGTTCAATTGTAGACAAATGTGTTCAAAGTTGATATTTGTAGGGACAAATTTAAACCAAATGCGGGGCAAATTTTACATTTGTGAGGGCTATCCAACATTCTCCTCCCAGCCCAGCCCAGCCCAACACACCCATCCCCCAAATTAAATTGGTAAAAAAGTACTATGTTTTTGTTTTCACTTTGATGTTCCCAATCTCTTCTTCCTTCATCCCATGCTACAAGCAATTCTTGTTTAAGGCTAATTAAATAGTTGAATTGAAGTGGAATACACATTAACTACTGTTGACAACTGCTGTTTTATTCAATGGTAATTATAGCTTCTACTAAAGCAAACAAAACAATATCTTTAGATAACATTATACAACAACTTTATACAATGAATAAGAATAATTTTACAACTATGTACAAAAAGGGAAAAGCTTTGCACAAATAAATATTGTCACAATTCTGAAGCCAAAAATTAAACTTTACATTTTGGTACAAAAAACGCACCAAGGATTGTTAGGACTTTCATAAAAATTAGAAGTATATACATTCTTTCTTCACTTTATTTTTATCTAAAGTACCATCATATATATGTAATCAGTCGTAGGCAAAAAGCTACAACTAAAACAAACTCGTCTTGAGTTCAACAACTGAGGCCACCCCCAAAAAATATTTGAACACACCTATAGATGGTTCTCAACACATTGCACATTTAAGAATATTAACTGTTCATGACATCAAGTAGAACTTGTAACCGTTTCATTTTTCACATTAGGACTTCTGATTGATTTCCTTATTTGATCTTTTTCTGGGTGGCATGGCTTCATGTAAAAATAATTGATGGAACTCTTTGTAATGCCTTCAAAACTTCAACTTCAAAAAGAAGGGGTTTTTTTTTCACTTTTTTTAAAATATGTTTACAAGAAGAAAAAATAATCATTTTTCATGTGATTAATATTGCTGTGCAAAAATACAGTTGAATCCAGTACTCAAGTCATCAAGGGAAACAACAAAGTACACAAAAATTCATGGAAGACTAAGGTCATAGAGAGTTAAATGTAATACAGTTAACCAGGGAAAGTTGCCATCAACCTGTTCCAGGCTCTCAGATAGTAGGGTCGGCGTGAACATTTCCAGGCTCTCAGATAGTAGGGTTGCCATGAACAGAAAGGGAACGCAAAAAGAATACGCACCCGGGAGCCTGGGGATAAAGGGGGGCGGTTGTCTCTTGCCTCTCCCCAGTCCCCCGTGTGCGGTTTTTCGCCCTTGTTTTCTCTTAGCTCTTTTCCCCACTATCTCAGAGCCTGGAACAGGCTACCCTAGGGTAGTACGATGTTTGAGGGTCTCTAAATTGCCAAGAAGCTATTAATATATAATTTTATCAAAATCCTGTATAAAGAAAAGAAACCTTAGAAATAGGCATTGCTGTGGCTCATCAGTTAAACACCATGGAAATCAATTTTACAAATACACTGTCTAAAAATGGTTACAATAAAGAAATAATCATCCAACAATAAATGAAAACTTATAAATAAATAAATAATTTTTAGAAATAAATAATTTTACTGCAGTTCTTCTGCAAGGGTCCACGATGGAGCCCCCTTGGGAAATGTGCGTAGGCTTCCAGGAAGGGAGCCTCTAATTTCCCTTTTCACCATCATTCTTTTGCCTCTCTCAGTCCTTGCTCTATTGGCCTTTCTATCCAGACTTCTTAGTTCTCATTCCAGTTCTTCTGACCTACACTCAAATTTGCGAATTATTAGCTTTTCCAGACGAGGCGCACCCCCCTCATCGCTTGCCTCCTCCCAGGCACTTTCTTCAGGAGACATGTACTCCAGCTCAAGGATTTGTTCCGTACTGTCTAAGTGCTCCTTTACTATACGTGACTTGAGTTTCTAAAAGAATTAACATTAAAAAATCAACTTAGATGAGTTATGAGATGCAGTCACTCTATTAACTGGTAGCAAAGTGGACTTTGTACGGAAAAATTCAGTGGTCTTGTTTCATGGCCAGACCACCTTTCCTCTTCTTCCATCTATTTTGGTTGATCGAGCTTGCTTAAAATGCTCAATTCAATGCGCGTAGGCTTATGGTTATTATTTTTCTAGTTACATCATTTTCTAGTTAATTATTAAGTAAACGTAGCTCAAAATAAACTGCTTGCATGCGGCAGAGGCCATTCAGTTAGCATGTGTGATTCATCCCATGGCAAGTTAGGTAAGTTCAAATATTGTATGGTAAAGTTACTTTTACCCTTCCAACCCACCCACTTTCGGGTCGAGAGGTTTGTCTGTGGAGTGATAGTGTAGTGTCCTATATTAGCCTTGTTATTTCACTGAATACACCTCTCATAGTGCCAAACCAAAGGAATGTGGTTGTTCTTTGTGTTTTTATATAGACCATAATAGCAAGGAAAATTAAAAGAGGGGTCACAGTAGAAAACTAAATTTTTGTTTCAAAGACTGTGTGGTTGGCCTTAATTAAACAAAAAAGAGAGGGTGGGGCTTCAAGCAAACTGCTAATATCCTACAAAGTTAACATGAAAATGTTTGGGTGTTGCATCAGCATCAGCATTCAAAAATGCATAATTCATTTTTTAGTTCCTTTTAACTGCTGTCAAGAATTGTCACAAGGCAGTATCAAAAAAGTGTTGAGAGAATTATTTTCATTGTGAGACTACTCCTGTGTATACAGTGTTCACTTACATTGTGGTGTCTTTGATTTCTTCTTGCCACAACAACACTTTCTTCTTGCTTGTTGGCAACCTCAGGCAGTGCTTTAATTCTGACAAGGGTTTCAAGTCTCCTCCTTTTTGCCTTGAGAGTTTTGAAATATATTCTTATTGCACCTATAAGAGAGAAATTTTAAATCTTAGTACAAACACCCATGGCAACCTTGGAGGTTTACATGCTTGTTCTAAACACTGTTGACATGTTAAGTCGATGGGTAAAGAATAGTGTCCCTGTACATTTATGGAAGGTTTCTTGTTGCCATTGTTCTATAGAAACTTATTAGTTAACTAACTGTCTTGCAGACAAATAAGGTCAAACCCATTATTTCATCCCATGAGATGATCATTTATATTCCTTTAGCCTAAAAAAAATGGGATAAAATGATCAGTGAACAATGAAGGAGAAAATGTTTGTGGAAACCTGAGGTAGCCGCAGTCTTCTATAATAAAGTCATGTCACTATAACGACTTGATGAAGGCACAGATAAGGGTAAACAAATGAACATAGTCATTCGCATAGCAAATAGCCAAAACTGTTTAAATTGTGCTGTTGCAGGAAATATACATAGTGTCTTTTGTATGAACACTTCCCACACCAATCTGGAATTTCAATTCAGCTTTTAACTAAAAAATATTTGGCTATCATCCCCCTCTTAATTTCTGATGGCCTCTCATGTTAACTTCTGTCTCACATTTATGCTATTAATATGCCGTGGTCAAAGTTAGCTATTATAAAAAAAAAAACATACCTGGAAACTGTTGGTTGCATTTCAGTTTTTACACTTTTATTGTTAAAATGTTATTAAAAGAGTACACACCTTACGATGCTTAATTTGCATAGCCTCTTTTTGGGGAGGTCACCTTGAACGCTCAGACTAACCTTTAAGCTGTCAACCACATTTTCTTAAATAACAAATATCACACAGAAGGTCCTGAGTATATACAGTGAATTGCCTGCATAGCATCATAATTATCTATGAATGGGTGGTACATGTATATTCACTATGTCAAAAATTATTATATGCAAAAAAGAGTTTGTGATGTATTCCTGTAGCTTCATACTTTGTGTACAACATTGGGAAGATTCAACCATTTGTTGTCTCCTACACTTTTGTTTGTTGCAGTGAGGGTGAGGGGGGCTGTTGTATGTTTTTCAATCAAGCATAGAAATACCGTATGTTGCTTTGCTAATGTCTACATGACCTAGATACCAACATAGATGAAATCAATCGATTAACTTAAAGTGCACCTAACCCCAAATTTTTTCCCTGTCAAATAAATTCTGTTATCATTTCGAGCATTTCGTCACAAAAAGTTTTTGATTTGGTTTAATCCCTGATTTTCTGTGCGCGTTTGAAGTACGGAAAATCGGGCTAAAATAGACACCATTTTGGTTCAGGGTCGAGCAGTGAGGGCATGGGACTAGTCACCTTGTGACGTCAAATCAAGAACTCGCAGTAACGCGCTATCTCTATCGGAGCTATATTTCTCTTGAGCTCTCAAAGATGTACGGAAAACTGTCGACCGTTTGTATTGCTCCGAGACGTAGTAACCTAAGAAACAAATCTCAAGACGTATCACTACATAATACAGCAGTTTTTTGACGACGAGCGACCAGAGGCAAAGAGATGAAATAATTGGATTTTGTAAAGCATTAGCGAGCAAAGCGGCAGCCTTCCAAGCACTCGATACTATGCTTGATGCATTTTAAGTAAAGAATTGTTGTCGCAGAAGAAGGTATCCGATCAAACGATAGCTTTTTGTGTATTTCCAATGATTCAACAGCCGATTAACCACAGAATACCCTGCCACATGAACTATTTTTTGTGGGGCCTTCTATGCGATACGCGGTACGCAGAAAATTATTACCTTTGTGAATTATTCAAGTTGGCTAGACGGTAAGCGTTAAATAATTACACGTAAGCGGTGCCCAAAACAGCCTAGGGTTTAAAATTAAAGACTGTATGACAATAACAAACCATTGCTATTATTCTAGTCTATGAACGTGCCTTGCTATAAGAATTTTATCTTGAGCCATTTTAAATCACTCGAGCATAACAAAACATCACTGTGCAGAGATCCCTTGTTCATATCCTCCGTTGCAGTAGACTTTTTGTCTGCAAGCAGCCTCTTTCTTCTTTTATTGCCATTTTTTGTGCGAAAAAAGGCCGCTTGAAGATCGAGGTGCGAGCGATGAGCGGCGAAGCCTCGAGTGGTGAGTTAAGTAGCGAGGGCCAGTTGATTTACATAATTTGTACATTTCCGCTCGCACGTAGGATATAAGGAAACAGCTCGCACGTTGAAGCGAGTCAAACGATTGGTAAGATAATCTCAGTTGAACCGATACTAACAAACTCTCGTGCTTATGATTTTGGTCAATGTCTTTCAGAAAATAATTGCCTTACTGATTCACTAGTGTTATGAATTGTTGTTATTGTTAATGCTGGTTACAGAAATGGACAAGACGTAAAGTGATATCGCAGTTTCCACATCTACCTCTTTGTAAAATAAATAAATGAAGAAAGGAATGCTTTATTTAACTCTCCATTTCTTTAAGAGATTACTTCAGCTTGAATATTATAAATCTCAATTGCGAGAGGCGGAGAGCAGGAAAAAACGTGAAGACCGAAAGTGCGAAATAAAATGTAAACACTCACGGGCGAAGCTCATCATTCCGGCCTCTTCGCGGCCCTCCAAGGCCAATCGTTGCTTAATTTGCTGTTCCAGTTCTTAGTTTGCCTTTATTTCCTTTCTGCATTGAGCGATTCATTCTTCGTCGGTTAGCGGGTTATTAGCAGATAAGGCCAGGACGGCACTTTCTTCATCATTTGTCGGTGTACTGTCGACTTCGTGTTCCGCATCTATCTCGTATTCAGAGCTAAACTTCATCTAAAAATCAGCAGAATCCACGTAGCTCGTCTCAGTATCTACTTTGGACGATTACAACATTGAAATTTTAGTCATACTATGACTTTGTTCGAATTAGCCAGAAGGCCAAAAGGCTACGATCAACATATAAAGTCAGAGAAACACAGCTAAAAACTAAGCGGCATGGAATTCTTGGTTCTTGATCTGACGTCACAACTGCGGCTCGCCCCAGGTTCCTCTTCCTCGGACTTGAACCAAATTTTTGTTGAATTTAACAGGCAACAGAAAATCGAGAATTTAACCAAATCAAAACATTTTTGCGAAGAAATGTTCCAGATGATAACAGAATTTATTTAGCCGAAAAAAAATTTTAGGGGTTAGGTGCACTTTAATCCCATAAATGTACTTCCTCCATTTAGCTTTGGACCGGCGACCTTTGACCGAATTAAAAAAAAATATATCAGAACATTAAAAAGAAAATATATCAGAAAATTACAAATAAAGGTATTGTACGTGCGACAATAAATGATGTTTAGAGAATCAAAAAACGTTTAAAACCAAAAAACACTTGCTCATTAGTGGTAAAAAACACATAACAATTACTGGCTATCAAAATGCCTGCTAAATTAACCACTATGACCCCCCCCCCCCCCCCCCGTGCCATCTTTTATGACCTCTCATCTTAGTATAAAATTAACAAAGCCTCCTACAAGTGGCTTAATAGTCTGAGCTTTTGTGGCATTTATTATGTAATCACAAGTGTTTCAGTTCAGAGTTCAGAGACCCCACTCCTGCTAAGATGCCAAGAGAACAATGCAAGCCACAAGTAACTTCAAAAGATCAACTAACCACTGCTGGTATACATACATACATACATACATACTTTATTATAGCTCCCAAAGGGGCTCTTCCGCTATAAATACACAAATAATAATAAACTAATAACAAAAAATATATCATAGAAAATACTAATCTTCTCTAAAAAATATAAAATACTATTGTAAGAATTTAAAAATTTCGAAATAATAAAAGCTAATAACGGGGAAATCTCTAAAGTTTTAATAAATAGTTATATAAATTCTTCTTGAAATGCTTTGTGTCCCTAGTTTTCTTAATATCGTCTGGGAGGTCATTATATGACTTGGCGCCTCGAAAAGCAAACGACCGCTGACTACCTAGGGCATTATCCATTGTTGGTGTTGTATCTAAAAACAATATACCATCAAATTTACAATAGACAATAAACTTCGGAATTTAATATATAGATTTAGCCAAGCCTAAAAGCGGAACTCCAATTATTATTTATTTATTATTATTTATTTTATTTATTATTATTTTATTTATTTATTTATTATTATTATTATTATTATTATTATTATTATTATTATTATTATTATTATCATTATAATTATTATTTCAAGTGGTACCTGACAGCAATATTATATTTTAGGTAATTATTAGTAAATACACTCTCATCAAATTAGAATGTGCATACCTGCCAACCTTATAAAATCAGAAATAGGGACCACCCCCCATGCTCACCCCAGTCCTGGGGTAGTGCCCTGCCCCCACTGCCCCCCAACACTGAGCAGGATCTAGGTTGCTTTAAGGTTTTTGCATTATTTTTAAAAAATATTGCCTGTACTGTACTGTCTTAGCATTAGAATTCTCAGGTGTTGTTTAATGGTCTCAAGCACCACATGTATTGCACAAAACGATAGGATGTAGAAAAGTCATTGAAGACCCGTCTTTAACAATCCAGTTCCAAATTGTCTTTTTTTTCTTGAAAATCGGAATGTCCCGATTGTTTTAGGTTTTGAAACTCAAAAATCGGGACAATTCCCATTAAATGGGGACGGATGGCAGGTATGAACCTGTTTTACAAAATTCTAAATAAGCCCCAGTTTTAGGTTGTAAACTTAAATATTGGGCACAATAATCATTTTTGTTCACCTTACCTCGGCCTTTTCTCTGCCACAAGTCTACGGTTTAATTCATTTACATTATTGCAGAGTTGTCAAATTGTATAGACAAGGTACTTATTGAAAAATACCTCCACCTCATTCAATGGTTTGACAGATAAGTTGTGTGGTATAGAGCGAGGAAAAATGCGAGCAATGAGTACCGGTAAAATGTCCTTGACCATTATCTGTAAAACCACTGAATGATATTTATTATTCCACTACAATATTTGCCTATCATTTTAAATGATTTATTCAATGAGTGATTTGAAACCGGGACACTACAGTGCAATACACTTTCTACAGTGCAATGCACTCTCATACTCTCGTGTATGTGTTTTCTCCTTATATGATAAACTGATGCTATAGTGGAATAATAATGTACCTTGTTTACTCTTATTGATGCCCAGGGACTATTATATTAAAATCAATCTCTTTAAGTACCCATCAGTCGTGAATCAACCACTCAACCACTTAGTTGATAAATCGGTCAATCAGTCAATAAAAAAATTTGTGACTAACAGTGTTGCCAACACGAATAACAAATGGTCCAGTAACCACTTAAGTGACTTTGATGCACAGATTATGACTCACTATGTTACTACCCCTGACTGTGATGGTAGTAAATCTTGTGGTTTAATTTGTTTTTGGTTTGATCATTAGCCTTTACACTGCATCTAATGTCACCAATGAGCAATGTTACTGATTGCCATAATCTGGTAGCAAAGAGAAACAAAAAGAAAGCCTCTTCACATTTAAATCATTTCAGGATAGTCTGAAACCTGTCATGTAATGAACTGACAAGAGGGGATCAGACTGTGGTGAATCCATCATTTGAAATAGTTTTCCCTGTCAAGTGAATTCAGTCAGATAACTCCGAATCATCATTCCTGGGAAGTTAGTTGTGTGTGTGCGTGTGTGTGTGGGGGGGGGGGGGGGGGGGAGTAGGGTTACTCCCAAATAAATGCTACTCGTGTATGGATGTGTTACTGAGGGAACATAAAGTGTATGTGGATACAGTCAAACTAATCACCAACATCAAAATTTGCAAAAAAAACCCAAAAATATAAAACCTTATTTCAAAACTGCTCTTAAAATTTTTTATTTCAATTGATAATGTCTGCCTGGGAACATACATGTAGCTAAGAGTACAAATTTATTAACCAAATCCTTACAATAAACTGGCATATTTTTTCTGACATCAGGTTGATGGAATAAAAACCTGTATGGAAAACAAAGCAGAGTAAATGTTTAATTATCTCAGTTGCCAAAAGTAAGCCCATGGCTTTAGGGAGGTTCTAAGGATATTTGCGCAATTTTTTTCTGCGCATCAATACTGCGCACACAATTCACAACATTGGCATTATGTCATGCCATGTCATGCACTGAGCATGCACACTCGCATGAAAAACTACCCCAAATGTTTTAAGACACTGTAAACTGCCACTTATAAGCCCTAGGGTGATACAACTTTGTAAAGGGTTTTGGGTGGGCTTATAAATGGAGGGGCTTATATCCGGGGGGGCTTATAAGTGGAGTAAGAAAAACGTTACGAAATGAGCCACAGCAGTGTTGATCGGAATACATTTTTAATGTACCAGTTTGTAATTAACCTTTGAAATGTCATAATAAGTCAAATTCATTTCGATTTTAACAACAAAATCAAAACTGCAACAACACGAACATAACCGGAACATAACAAAACAGAAGCTCAGAGTTAATCTTTGCAGTTTTCTGTGAGAGTGCTTAATATTAAGGAAACAGGGAAAACTAGAGGAGGGCTTATATCCGGGGGGGGGGCTTATTACCGGATGTATTTTTTGTTTACAGGTGGATGGGCCTATAGCCGGGGGGGGGGGGCTTGTAAGTAGGCGGGCTTATAAGCGGCAGTTTACAGTATTTGTTTTGAGTTTTAAGCATGTGCATTTAAACAAGTGGCATTGAAACATTCCAAGTGGACAAAAGGTAAACTGTATTTTTAGAGATGGTTGGTCTCATGTAAATACTTATGCCAGTCTGAATTTCAGACTGCACCAGAAATTGCACCAGTCTGAGTTTACAGTGCTTTAATGAAATCAGGGTTTAACTGCCGCTGGGTATCTGAGGATGTTGTTAAACATTCTTGAGAGCTGCTCAACTTTAGTCTGAGGGGGTGTTTGCATGACACCAGTTCATTGTATGCTTTTCATTCTGATACAAGTTCAACCCAGTTCCCTCTTGCTTCTCTGTATTTGTTACATGATTACAGCACAAAATCTCATAACAGTGCGAGCCATACCTGGGTGAGTTCATACCGGTATCATGTAAACATGGTGTAACTATTTGATTCATTCTGCATTAAGTTAATTAACCATATAGCCATCCAGATAAATCTCACATCACCATGGAAAAAGGATTTTGTAACTTGATGAAGGGAGATTCTTAACTACAGATCTCGCATTGTTCCTAGGGGATTTTTGTGGATGGTATTCTGTCATACGCTGTTTTCAGCATTTCGTGCCGCTATATTGGTGAAATAATGAAGAAGAACATCTGAATTCCACAACTGAACATTCCGCGTGCATAGCTACTGCCAGTCCCCAACCGCACATTAAAAAGAAAATCAGTAAAACTAAGAGGAAACTAGTAAAGTTCCGATTTTTTGGCGAATCGCCCCACCCTTCTTTACAATCCGAAGCATGCAATTACTGTTTTTACAAAGAATAGAAGAAGTACAGCACAAAAATGTATAAAGATATGTGCTTGGCCATCATAACTTTTATATTCATAATAAAGCAAATTTCTAGAAACTGTTGCTTCAAATTTTGCATCCTCTAAATCTATATATTTGAATGATTTTAAAACTGTTTAATTATGTTTGACTGGGTTCAGAAATTGAATGGAATCAAACACAGCTGTATATATAGGCATATTTTTGGTTAATAATTATTGTGTTCAATTACCGAACCCAAATTAACCCAATGACTGCATTCAATCCAGTTCAATTTACTGAACAGTTAGATACGTAAGCTGGGCTAATTATATAACTGATATCTTCCACGTACCTTAACTTCACTGTAAGAAAATGCTGCATCACTGATCACTACTGGCATATATGCCTAGAACGGAAAAAAAGGATCAGTGAAAAAAAAAAACACAAAACAAAACAAATTCAGGGCTAAAAATTGGCAGTCGCCCAGTCGCCAGTGGCGATTTAAAACTGACCAGGGCCACTAAAAGTCAAGGCTTAAATGCCTGATAGAGGACTGCAAATAAAAGTTACACTGTAGTTACAATTCAAATAAATTAGACTTTCATTGGAGCATCTCTGTTTTATTTCCCCTCCTCAACTCTAAGTTCATCAATAATTGAAGAAAATTTTCAGTTCTTGGAGTGCAAATTCGTGAGAGCGAGCGCCTGGCAAATTACTTTCATCCTTAAAATAATATTAACTTTATTGTTTTTCTTTTGACAACATCAAATAACTAATATTGTATGTAACATACATTATTAAAGCATTCACAACGCAATTTTTGACCAATGTGACATTAATGAACAGAAAGAATGGGTGAACAGAATAGTAATTATACTCAATGTCAATTATTAAGGGAGTCGTCATTCACTTTGCTAGCATAATGTCCCTTCCAGCTTTGAAATGTTGTTGCCGAAGCTATACTTTGCTTTACTTTTGTGATCCACCTGATTCATGAGACGTACAAGTGCCTACTGTTGGGAATTTTTGCATCCACCCGTGAAAGTGTTCTTCTTTCCAGCTTTTGTGGAATCCTGACAAATGATTAATAAATCATCGCCTTAACCCCTCATTTGCAGCTATCCAAACTCTTTTAACCATTTGTCTAAAGAGTGGTTATGTCTTCCACCCTTTGCCCGGTTCATTGCTATAATACAGGTAAGGTAAAGCACTTGAATATCGATCGATTGAATGAGCAACAAAATGGCAGGACCTCATTTAAGTTTACTGGATGTTCAATCATCTCCAGTCTCCTTTGCTTAACTCAGTAAAAAGCCAGTTGCAATTAATCAAACATGTTCTAACTAATCCCAGCAGACAATTGTCAGTTAAACAAGCCAGATTGCCTTTAGGAAGCAAAAACACATCAGTACAAATATGTCAATTGCATAAAAAAAATCCTTTGCTTACATCTGGATCCCCCCCCCCCCCCCTTGGGAATACAGTGGTTTTTGAGAAAACCAAACAATGCATGCAGTATTTATTTGAACTTTCTAAAACATGAACATTCCATTATAAGTGACAAATAGTAAGAAGCACTTTCCACAATGCAGTGCTTTTATTTCATACATGTAGGTTAACTGAGATCGAAAAAAATGGCAAATTGCAGTCGCCTTCTGAACTAATGCATGGTTCAATTTTGCCTGTTACCATCCCCCCACCGGGCAACCCCGGGGACAAGTCCAGCCCTCGAGTCCGGGGGTGGGGAATTGTTTGAAGTGGTCTTGTCCTGGGGGTAGAAGAGTGGGGCAAATCGAAAATAACTTCTTGTACAGTTGTTCTTGTAAAGTACGTCACTTCTCAGTTGATATGACGGCCCCAGACCGCGTGGAGAAGATTGCCTATTTCCAGTGAAAATCTCTAGTATTTGTAGCAGACTGTTTAGAGAAGAATAATATCTCAAAATTAAAATCTGTGTTTGACGGTATGTTTATCATAAATTGTTGGACAAATGTGCATTTGATGCGTACTCGAATGAATGGTGGTCGTCACAAACAAAGAAATATTTCTTCAGTGTGTTTATATTTATAATAAGACGACTTAAATAGACTCTATATAAAAACGGATGCACAGCTTTATGTTAAACAGAGATCTCAGTCCAGTGTTCTTATGAAACAAGCTAAGAAAACTCCCTTAAATGCTGCCATCAATTTGTTCATGGGCCTCTTGTGCGTATGCGCTATATTTAGAATAAAACGTGGCGAAGAAAATTTCTTTACTTGCCAGCTGTATGCCAGTGCAGGTAGAGTTTTTTCTTCAGTTTTCTGTTCATGTTTTTATTATATTATTCATGTAGTGTCCTTCGTTCAATAAACTCTAGAAAAGCGTTTAAGTTCTTGTCAAAACGTCTGGTTTTGCTATTGTACGGAAATCAATATCGTCATTTAGGTTTTGTACACAAAACAACGTATTTGTGATCGATGAGGAGTCCCGGGGTTGGGGAATCGTCTCTTTCTGTGTGCCCGGGGGTGGGGAATAGACTGCCAAGTGAGAAAAAAAAATGCAAATCCCCGGGGGTAGGCCCGGGAAGGGGGGGATGGTAACAGGTAGAATTGAACCATGCATAATATTGAGTGATAAACAAAATTAATTCACACATAAGCTTAACTTGAGCTTAAGTGAAGCCAAATAAAATTATTGAAATTCAAGCAAACAATTCATAAGTGATAAACAAAATTAATTCACACATAAGCTTATTAGTCTTGAGCTTAAGTGAAGCCCAATAAAATTATTGAAATTCAAGCAAACAATTCATAAGTGATAAACACAATTAATTCACACATAAGCTTAAGTCTTGAGCTTAAGTGAAGCCCAATAAAATTATTGAAATTCAAGCAAACAATTCATAAGTGATAAACACAATTAATTCACACATAAGCTTATTGGAAATTCAAGCAAACAATTCAGAAATCAGAATAAGGGTCAAAAAATATTTAAGACCTACTTCAGTAGATACATAAGCTTAAATGAGGATGTGCTTTTTCATCGATTCGTTACTTGCATGGACTTTGGTAGGGGTTTTGCCGAGGATATTGTAAACAATGACTGGATTCAGAGTTAAAAAGAACGAGGCATATATCAATTATGTCCTGTTTTGTTATTCTTTTGTTTAGTCAATGAGTTAACATCTTGACGATTCGCGTTGGTACTTGTTTTCGCCTTTTACTTCACTGCATGCTTTCATAAGCTGTTTTCTCCTTTGCCTGGCTACACTTTGCTCCGTGAAAACAAAACACACTGGTATTCTTCAAAGCTGAGAAAAGCGGGTTATCGTCGTAAAAGTAAATAACTGGAAATATTAAGCTTATATTTATGACCAAAGCCAAGACAAGTTTCTCTTTGTTCGAGATAACGGGGAATTGGAAATAAGCGAGTTGAGCCAAGACAAATTTCTCTTTGTTCGAGATAACGGGGAATTGGAAATGAGCCAGTTGAGTTGAGATAAATAAAAGCGAATTTCCCATACCGTAATATTCTGTGAAATGATTGAAAAATTCCGAGAAACTCACCCGGAAAACTCAGCAAGCAGGTCTTCACGCTGGTTCAGTTAAAGCATCGGGCCAAAGCAATCCATATTTCTCCTCTCAATAAAGACATCCATATTCCACTTAATAGGCATTTAGGACCGGCAGTCGAGTTTCTTTTATGGGGCGCCAAGTGTAAAAATATTATTTACACAATAAATTGGTATATTTTGTGTTATTTAGTATATTGCAAATAAAGTCGCTTGGTTATTTATAAATTACCAATTGTACGACCTTTGCGTGACTTTGCGATTTATAAATCGGAAGCAACGTGACTTTGCGATTTATAAATCTCAAGGAACATGACTTTGCGATTTATAAATCGCAGCAACACAACTTTGCGATTTATAAATCGCAAGCAACGTAACTTTGCGATTTATAAATTGCATGTTTTATTTTCTGTGCAAAAGTGCGATTTATAAATCGCAAAGGGGTGCTTTGTAAATAGCAAATGTGTGATTTATAAATAACAAAAGTGCGATATATAAATCGCAAAAGTGCGATATATAAATCGCAGAAAGCAAACCAGTGTTTGCGGGCTCGGCCTTAGTCAGTGGTATTTCTAAAGAAAGTTCAAGCAGTTTAGGCGGGAAGCTCAGAAAATATGGCGGAAAGCGATTCCCTGGCAAGAAGGCTGTCCATTGCCGCATCCAGAGCCATTACAGAGGCCCTAGCCACTCAAGACGAAAGGCAGCATATCATGGTTAGGACATATTTCTTTTTGTCATTAATTTTCTACTGAAACAATCCGTATTCTTTTCTTCTTGCTCGTCATGAAGCGGCGATCATCAGGCTTGTACTACTCCATCTGTACATGTGAAGTAACACTTATATTGCATTTTATGTTTCTGAATCCGTAGAGTGGTTCTGCTGCTAACCAAGTGACAGCCAATCTGCTGGCAGCTCCAGTTCAGGTATGTAAAGAACCTAACTCATAGCTAGTATCTATGACAATGAAGGTTTTATCTCTTCTAGCTTCTGCTCTTTGCATACGTTGAAAAGGTTGGAATGGACTGGACTACAAAAACAAGGAGTAAAATTTTCCAACAGTTAACACCAGACTTGCATAATCAGCACTCAATACGCATTTGAAATAAATAAATAACGAAAGAAATGAGTACAAGAATGAGTGAATAAATGGAAGAAAGGATTAATAGTCCAATGAAGCAACAATTAAGCGGCCTTATTTAGATTTTACAACTGTTCTTTTTTCTTCTAGGATGAAGCCCCAGGAAGTTATTTGTCAATAAGAAGTAACGTAGAGTTTTCCCAACAGTCGCCGGCAAGTTTGAGGTAAAGCTTTATTATATTACACCGGTAGAAAGTGTAGCCACTTGTTTCCCGTTCGTGCTATAAAAGAGTAAGGCTATTATGGCATTATTACAACAGCTTCTTCTGTGTACTCCCTATTAACAATATAAAATATGTTTATTTCAGTTATGCCAGAAGACCCGGTAGACCCCGTAAAACTGTCTCCAGAGAACTCCTGGAAAATCTTCTGCGTCTAAAAGTGTCTGTTTCTGAAATCGCTAGTTTCTTTAATGTATCCCGACCAGTGATCTACAAAGCCATAAGGGAATTCCAAATAGATTACAGCAAATTTTCAGACTTACCTGATGATCAACTGCAAGAGGTTGTCACTTCTGTAAAAGAGCATCACCCGCGTGCTGGAGAAGTAATGGTTCAGGGCCATTTAAGAGCTCAAGGAGTCCATGTACAGCGCGACCGGTTGCGTTCCGCTATTCATCAGATCGATCCGATTGGAGCTGCAACGAGAAGGAGACCCCCAATACGACGAAGGGTGTATTCGGTGCCTTGTCCAAATTATGTTTGGCACATTGATGGTAATCATAAGCTCATTCGATGGAGGATGGTTCTCCACCATGCTGTCGACGGCTTCAGTCGTCTAGTTTTATTTGGCAAGTGTTCCAATAACAACAGGGCATCCACTGTACTGGCCCTATACCAGGAAGCAATGCGTAAATATGGGCGTCCCTTTAGAGTGAGAACGGATCACGGTGGGGAGAATGTAGATGTGTGGCACGACATGAACACTGCCTGGGGAGAAGATGCCAGGCCAGTTATCGTCGGGAGTTCGGTGCATAATCAGCGGATCGAGCGTCATAACCGAGCCGTCAATGAGCAAGTATTTGATGGTTTTAAGGAGGAATTTTACGATCTTGAGAGGCAAGGAATTTTAGATCCTTTAAACGATACCGATATGTTCTGTCTACACTATGTTTACTTACCAAGGATAAATAAAAGATTATCGGAATTTATTGATGCCCACAACAACCACACTCTTTCCACTGAAGGAAACAATTCGCCGGCGAAATTATTTTGGGTGAATCTCCACCTCACAGCATTTCAAGGTGGCACTACTGCCGATGTTGCATGGCGTGGTGTAAATGTTCAAGACCTAATGACGAGTCAAACACTACCACACGTTAACGTTCCTGATACGCCAAATCCACTATACGACGCCTCTTTCTTGCAGCTACAACGTGTCGTTGATCCCCTTGCACCTGCTAGGGGTACGGACCTCTACCGCCGCACCGTTGAGTTGGTTGGAAGAGCAATGCAAAATTGAGTTACCGATAAGCCAAGGATGAAATGTACAATGAAACGGAGTGAAACTGGGAGGGAAAATTCCAAGGGGGTGTCCATTTTGTTTCGCATGTTTGTATTTAATAGTTTATTTTCTTTCTGTGAGGTATATCCACACATCAAACAGTTTCCGGGCTCAAGATAGTGCCTTAAGAGCAAAAGAATCTTTTCCAGAAAACCTTTCTAATATTAAGTTAGAAATGGGGATCGATTTATTTGCTTACGGTCTAACTGTAACATTTATTGGACATTCACGGAAAAGTAACGTTGCTTATGTAATTAATACATTTTCCACAGTGTTATCAACGCTACATCTGTTTACAAATCACGAACAATTTCCTGGACCAGTGACATTAACCTTCCTTACAATGATTTTTCCATATGAAAACTACAGATAAGACTTAATTCTCGCAAGAAAACGTTATAGACAACCACCGGTTCCCTCGATTAGGGAGTTTTCCAGTGAAGTGGCTTAACATAAAAATGTCACCACATAGACGTTAATTAATTTTATTATTCCACTCTTGCGCCTTTTTACCATATAAGGTCAACAGAACGCGCAAAATTAGCTACGGTAGATGTTGTGTTTCAATTAAGTTCTCGTTTTTATTTTAAATTTTCATCTTCCTTTAGACTTCTTGCATGTTAATATATGATAAAAAATTGAGAACAAAGGAATATATAATTTTAACCAACGATAAAAATGGCGTCCCTCATTGTTCAGCTATTATCCAGCAACCACACACAATGTTTATTTTTTAGTTTGCTAAAACGTCTCATCGAAAAAAAAAAACGCAAACCGACTAACAGTATCCTAATCTAAGGAAAACAACTTGTGAGAGACTGATCACATGAAAGAAATATTAACAGTGCTTGACTGAAGCTATCAAAAGTATATAAATGAACCTCAACCTTGGCCTGGAATCTATACTGTTTTGTTTGCACAGGTAACTAAATAAAGGTTAATGTGAAAACAAGAACTTGTGCGTGGTGACAACTAGCAAACCTCAGGTCCGAAAATTATTTCTGTCCAAAACAGGGCGAGTTCAGTATGGAGTAGTCCATTTTTTCTTTAAAATCGTCATAGCTTTCATAAATGGTTGGCAATCTCAAAGTAGTTGAGCAAGTGTTAGCAGTGGGGAAAGCCGTATCAGTAAATAAGATAGTTGGAATGGTATCAAACCCCAGAGTTGGGGGTACGTCCGCGGCTGTGGCAAAAGCCAGGAAATCTCCCAGAGTTGCTTGGGCGTCTCCACGTGAAAATAAAATAGAAAGAAAAACCCTTCAAAACGTTTTATTGCATGTAAATTTTCTTTTAGCAGTAAATCATGGTAAAACTGGATTCCGAGATTACTTTTTGGCCCACGATGGGTATGACTCATTTGATGAGCGTAATTGAGAGAGGGGAATTAAGAGGTTATGGTCGTTGTGCTGACACTTATAGTCAAGAATAATTTTCCGGAACGAATGATGCGGGACGTCAACAGAACGAAATGATGGCCAAGGTGAGAATTATGTTTCTTGGTAAAATGGATGCAGTTGTTAATGCGATTGGAAGTATTGTCTTAGGTTTGGCCACAAGAGGAGGAATAGATTTAGGTTCTGTAACTCACTTTCACAGTCTTGCAGATAGTCCCTCCAGTAAACAATGGACAACTCTTGTTTGGTTCTTTCGTTGGATCCCTGTTCAGCAAAGTCGATGCTGAACAGGACGTCCACTGTTTGGGCATCTAGCGGGCGCATGTTTTCCTTGGTGAAGACTTCGCGGAACTGTTCCGGATTGGCCTGCATTACGTCCAGGACACCTAGGGTTTGCAGGCCCTTCTTTAAATCATCCAGAAGGAACCTCGTGGAATCAACAAGAATGTGGCGGGTTATAACTTTGCCATACCACTCTTTCTTGTCCAGTGATGATGGCACTGGACTGGCTCCTTGGGCGTCCAATATTTGTTGAATGGCTTGGTCATTCAGATACCCTTGCAATTCTTCAATTGTTGTTGCGTTTATTATCTGTCAAAAAACGTAGCAGTTGAGATTGTCCTTCTTACTTATTTTCAAAAGCCTATTTTAAAGTCAAAGTTCAAGACTTTCGTTTGGACAAATCATAGCATGGTTAGGTATCTAAATGGTTTAAGGGAATAAATAAGCTTCGAGCAAAATAACCCAGGACATTTTTTGTGACGTAACGTTAAGTACAAAACAGCAACAACAATAACAGCAGGATACTTTAACCTGAAAATATGATTTACAAAGTGAATCTCACCTGTGTAATTATCTCTTTCAATTCTGGATCTGGAACATCTTCCAGACGTGGTAGCTTTACGTCGGGTCCATACGCAATGGCATTAAACAACGTGGGACAGAAGAAATTACCACCAGGACCTCCATGTACCAATGACCATGCTAACACTACACCCACAAGGCGGTAAAAGTCTTTCTCGCGAGCTAAAAACGAATTAAAAACAGAATCAGTCTTGGCTAAATTTAGTTTCTATGGTTTTGCTATGGTCAACAGCATATGTAGTAACCATATGATAATACATCCATTGAATGAAATAATGTGAACTGCGAAAATACAAATCGATGAATTCAATAAATTGGCCTGCTCCCAATATACTATGGGTCTTCATAGCCAGGTTGGTAGAACACTGCTGCGCGAACGCAGAGGCCACGGGTTCCAATCCCGTAGAAGCTCCGATAATCATTTTTTCCAAGCTTAATTCACGATCGCTTCAATTTCGATTACAACTGCGATGATCATATCTTTGATACATTCATTCCAAGCTACAAAAAAATACATACCAAATGAATTTGGATATAAAGAGCGACATCCTTCAGGCCCAATGAAGATGCCAGAGTCTTCGTTGGCCGCCTTCACTAACAATCTGAAAAATTCCCTTTTGGGACCGCCCACGTCGATAGCCCCTTCGCTTTTCCCCTCGTTGTCGGCAAACTTCACGGAAACTCGGTGTAGTGTGGAGAACCTTTTTCGCATCAGTTGGCGGCAGGTGTCTGACCAAATGGCACTTCTTCGCACATTTATGTAACAGGCTTCATCCGTATTGATCTTTATTTGGAGTTCCTGAAGTATCTCAGACAACGTTTTGTTATTCCTAAAAAGGGAAAGTGTACAAGACAATTACAAAGTCGCCGGGGCCATGTATGGTATATCAAATTTTATAGCTAACATATCGCAGCTGAAAACCCCTCTGTTTAAAATCCACGTGAAAATGGCATTCACTGAAAGATACGGAGTTGTTAAAGGAAGGAATAGATATTGCCTCTCGAGAGTAAGAATTGTGATGTATGAATTTATTATTGTGACTGTCTAGTCTGTTTATAGTGTTCTGTCTTTTATAGTATAGCCAAGTAAAAATGCAATGAACCAGGACGAAAGTGACACCACGAAGAAATTCGCGGGCTGAGCTCGTGCACTGATGTTCAGCTCAATTTTGGTGGTCGTTGTCGTGGTTCTTAAGCTGCCTAGTGCGACGTATTAAAAAAACGAACCTGTCATTCAAAACTGAATTACGAAAACGACATGATCGCGTTCACGGAGAAAAAATAATGATTTATATAACCTCAATGATACTTTTCTACTAGTCAACAGCAGTCTGAAATTTAATATACCTCGCTGCAGCACTATCCGCATTCCAATCGCCACCATCGCATTTGTCACCGTCGTCGTCGTCGTAGTCGGGGTCTATATCAACGTCTTCGTCAATGAGAGACACGTAGGCGCTGTAGAATACAAACAAACAAAAAGATGTATTGTCAATGGGTTAAGGCCCTAGAGGGAAAGCATTCTGTGACAAATATCAAACAACTATTTCACCGGAATAAATCGGGGTTAGTTTGTGGCCGTGTGCCTTCTGGCTGACGATTGACAGATACTTCTGTCGGACCGCCGACATCAGGGTGGTTGCTTGTTTGGTCACTATCTGGTTGCCCGACAGATGGTGGGTTGCTGTCCTTTGGCGTGTTCTCAGTAAAAACTGGCTGATACAGAAAGCTGTCATCTTCAGATTCAAGATCAGAGTTACCCTACAGCAGGACAGAGATGATATTACAAGGAATTTGTGTATTTTAGAGACTAATTTTTAGTTAAGCGTATTCCCTAGGTTCAATCTTGCGGGGCATTCTTTTTCTTCTTGTTTGCCACTCTCACACTTACATTTCTTTCCGTACCAAGAGTCCAAGAGGCTTTTTGGTCAGCGGGTGGTCGCTGGGAGAGATTCTAGGGTAATGCAAAAAATCTATTTTTTCTATTGGCTGTCGATTGGCTGTTCACTGTAGCAAAACTAAGAACCGTTAACCTCAGGATTTCTGCGGTAACAATTCCATTACCCCAGAGTTTCTCCCGGCGACCGTCCGCTGACCAAGAAGCCTGAGGGCTTTGGGTACGAGATTGCGCTAAGTCGAGCGAGCAAGCGGGACGAGAACGCCTGGGTACTAGGCTGCGCCATTCTCTCCTGTTTGTAGAAGTGAAGTTAATAAGTAAACTGACTGACTGTAGTAACTTATGTTACCGTTTCATCGTTCCTGTTCAGCGAGCGTAAAGGTTCCACATTTGACATAATATATAGTGTGTCTCTGGAACATATGGACAAGACCTGGCTGGCATCCCAAACAAAGGAGGAGGAAGTTTTGGGAATACACAGTTTTTTCGTTCCTGGCAGAGTGCTATTAGAAAATCAAAGTACAGGTGTTAGCACTCAAACTTCTTAAGGGGGGGAGGGCAGTGATTTACAGCTTCCCGATTTAAAATAATCAGGCTAGGTTTCGTAAGTGGGCGGGGGAAAGTGATTAACAGAATCCCGAGATAGATTAATCAGACTAGGCTTCAGAACTCGCGTTGCTAGGGATTTGTGCTGTGATTTTCACACCAGTTATGGGCCACTTGAAGTCCATTTTGAATTTATTTGCGGTGATTTTCAGACACGTCCGATTCATTAGTATTGCCGCTCGAATGAGTAACACACTATAGCAAACGAAACAAATATTCCCTGGTCGTGGAAAAATCGTTCACTTTTGATTAATAATGCACGTAAACTATAAAAATATTACTAAAGCATCAATTATGCAATTAAAAAAACAACATTAAACATAAAATAACTTCTGAAGAGTTGAAGTTGAAGTCTAAACAGTCATTAAAAACAAAAAACAAAAAACAGTTCAAGCAACGCCCAGCAATACATTATCCTTATCCCTAACTTGGTTTCGCAGAAAAACCATTGTGGGATGGTTATTGGGTTTTGATGTATATATTTTTTGCCGTTATGTGGATCATTTGTTTTTCGTCATTTCGGAGAGGAAGTACCAGATCTTACCTCAGGTAGCGAAACGGAAGAATTTCTTCGTCCACCACTCCAAAACTTGGACCAAAGAGGCTTGTAATTTCTCGGGCGATGTCCCTTGCCTTCCAGGAAGAGTCGATGCTGGCTTTACCTACAAGCCCAGCCTCCTGTAAAGTTGCTCTGGATTCCCCCCTTGGGATAGGGATGGAGGACGTTATCTTTTTGCTGGGCGGCAGACATATCACTGTCTTACTGTATATTTTTTTCTTGGTGTTGACGGCGGTTCTTCGGCGTTTGGCCGGGGGCTGCGCAGTACCTCTCGAACTAATTGAGGGCAAAGGGAATCGAGATGCCTGCGCCTGTGTTGAAAAGCAACTATTAAACTAAAAAGTGGGAAACTGAACGACAACATGAAAATGTATCACTTCTTTTAATTACTATTTTCTTTTTCCGAATTACCAAGGCAGGTTCCTTGGGTTTCAAGTCCATTTTGGGTGTTTTGGGTGTTTCAATTACCGAAATTCAAGCCAGACTGATAATGATATACACTGGAAGTTAGACTGCGAGCAGTTATTATTTTTCTTCAGAAATACAGGAGCGCGAGCGAAAAATCGGGGAAATCCTTGCGGCGATCGGCGAAGCCATGACCTGCGAGGAACGAGAGGTCCTCGCAGCTCGAGCCTCGTGGGTTCGCCTCGCGGATTTTTCGCGGGCGCTCTTGTATCCCTGAAGAAAAATAACGACTGCTCGCAATCTAGTTGGCAGTGTTGTACTAGTGGACACTATTAAATTATCTTTTTACTCAGAAAAGCAATGCAAATTGCCTAATACGAAATATTCTCAAACGGACACGTTGTAGGTAACGCGACACACTTGATCCCTTCATCTTGCAAAATGAAGGTCATCTACCGACCTAACACACAGAGAAAAAAATATAATAATAACAACAAGAATGTACATACCTGAGTTTGGACTGCCGGCAGATTAGGTGCCAGTTGGTTAGCAGCAGCAGAACCACTCTACAGATTTGATAAACATGTAAACCAGTCATACGGTAAAGGGAGCACATGAGTCAAGCCAGCGCCGATCGCCAGCTGGTTATATTAGAGACGAACAAAAAGCCAATGAAGCGGCATGTTTTGATTACAGAGAAAAAATGTCCTTACCGGTATGTGCTGAGTCTGTTCTTGGGTGGCTAGAGCCTCGCTGATGGCCACCGAAACGGCTGTGGAGAGTCGCCTTGCCAGAGCTTCTCTATCCGCCATATTTCCTATACTTTTCCCGCCAAATCTACGCGGCTTTTTTGGTTTGAGATACCACTGACTAAGGCCGAGCCCGCAAATAATGGTTTGCGGTTTGCGATTTATAAATCACGCAATTGCGATTTATATATCATATTCGTGATTTATAATTCGCACACTTGCGATTTATAAATCGCACATTTGCTACTTACAAAGCAAACTTTTGCGATTTATAAGTCGCACATTTGCACAGAAAATGGAAATGCAATTTATAAATCGCAAAGTTACGTTGCTTGCGATTTATAAATCGCAAAGTTATGTTGCTGCGATTTATAAATCGCAAAGTCATGTTCCTTGAGATTTATAAATCGCAAAGTCACGTTGCTTCCGATTTATAAATCGCAAAGTCACGCAAAGGTCGTACAATTGGTAATTTATAAATAACCAAGCGACTTTATTTGCAATATACTAAATAACACAAAATATACCAATTTATTGTGTAAATAATATTTTTACACTTGGCGCCCCATATTCTTTAGCCTATCTTTTCATTTCTAACGTTGAAAAGGTATTGTGTCCTCGTTCTCAGCCACGCGCGCGGCCAGATTGCGAAATCTTGTAACATGATACCATCACCTTTGCACTACCCCCTCAAATTGCGTTCCCTTTTTTCGTTTTGTTTTGGTTTGTTTCTTTTCCTCTTTTTTTCACTTTCTATGAGTAGTATTAAATGACATACCGTAAAAGGTGCGGTTTAAGTTTTGACGAAAAGTTCACTTTTGTAACAGTGCATTTTTTTTTTGTTAAACAAACTTTGCTAAAGCACGGAGATTGATTTTAACTGAACACCTTGTAACTTCATGCTGTCCTTGGCGTAAATTTCTTCTCCGTTCTCGATTACGACTTCTTTCCCCTTGATGATCTGTAGAATAAAATACAAAAACGTAGACGTAAATTATTCGGTGGTACAAAATTATTTCCAATCACAAATAGATAAAAATCAAGAAAACTGTACCCGACATGTTTACAGTTCTCTGTCGGCGTCTCTCAGTTTTCCTCTGGCGTTGTTCTTCAGTACCGTTCCGTCTTATTTCTAGTTGCCTTTATCTCTCTGCTGTACTGTTCCTTCGTCTTTTTCGTTTTCGTTTCCGCTCTGCTTGACCGGGTACTTGACGCTGTTCTTCAGTGGCGTTTCTCCTTCTTTTCCGTTGTTGTTCTCTATCTCCGTCTCTTTTCCTTCGTCTCTGCTCTTCCAGCGAAAATTGCCTCATGTAAGAATGTCATGAAATGCGACGTACGTACGTATGTATGCAGTCGGGGGAACAAGTACTTGTTTTGGTCAGTTTTCGTATCTATGCCCAAAGAAGCCCGAAGGGGTCCGAAGAAGCTCCGATTTATATTGTCCAATCAGAGAGAACTACGAACTCGCGCAGAAAAATGAAACGGAATGTTTTCAAGTTTTAAACATGGCGTCCCTAGCACGGAGGAATCTTTAGGCCATAAACTTACTTCCAGACATGCTTTGCCAGTATCAGCGAGAAGTTTGGCTGTTGGAAGTTCTGAAATTTATGCGTTACTGTTGAATAATGGTTAAAGATAGGTCTGTTGAAGCTTAATTGGTCACATATTTAGATTGTTCTTCATTAATCTCACCGGGGCGCAACACTGAATTGCCAAATTATATTTTGTTTTTACGGCTTTCCAAGGCTGAAATATAGCGTTGTTCAAAGCGCGTTAAAAGATCCGATAGAAAAGAGGGTTACCTGATCTTAGGAAAGGCAGTTAAGCTCGGGTGAAACGTGGTTCACCCGTGGTTTTGACATGAGTCAAGACAGCTTTCCACGAAGGCGCGAGAAAAGAAATAGTTAAGCTTAAGCTTATATTAAAAGTGCTTCGAACTGTATTTACACCTCGCTGATTACTGTGGTGAAGCAAGTATTCTTCACGAAAGATAAGAGAGTATACTGCACTGGTTAAATATTTTCCCCGTCCTTATTCACATTCATGCAAAATCTGAAGAAAAAGTTGACTCACGGAGCGGAAAACAGCTGAGTGCATCAAAGTCTTCTTGCACTTGCCGGGAGGAGAACAAAGGAATTCTCTATTTTCAAAGCTTTAAAAGCCTTATTAAGTCTGTGTTATTCCCAATGACCACTATTCTGATCCAGGTTAATTTTCTACTAAAAAAAACTGCTGAAACAACGCGCTTTTTTATCTGAACCAAAAACAAGAGCTAAATTTGCTGTTTCCTCAGCGGTCCGCATGTTGTATTGATTCTTCTCGTCAATAATTCTCAACTGTTTGTTAGCATTACTGACTTCGTTTATGACCCACTGAGAAACGCCTTCCAAGACAAACGCATCTGTAATTCTTTATTATTCAAGCTCAGAAGGAATTAACATTGAAGAACCGACTGAGAAACCCACAAATTCTGACTTGAAACTGAAGCATTATTATACGGTTCATAATTCTTGGTTTCAAGACAAACTACTGCTCATTTGGTCAAGCATTTTGCCATAAATACAAAAATTAAAGCAAGATGAGACAGCGTTTTGATATCGCTGACATCATTATCAAGACTGAAATGGTGATAAAGTGTAAAATTGAAAAGAATAAGAATACAAATCTGAATCCATGCGCATATCAATCAGTCGGGTCTAAACAACGGATTATGCACGGATTTATTAATAGCACGACGGCGAAATCGTTCTCGTTGTCGTGTTTGCTGAGAGCTAGTCAGTTTCCCCATCCCTTCCATGCTCACGGTATTTCAGAGACCACTCGTCCAGCCGACTTATAATATTGGCCCTTAACTGTACTCGGCGACCCGTCACAAACAATTCTTAAAATAGATGTCACCCAAATTTAATAGCGAGCGCGTAGTTTGTCCTGATAAATATTTTTTAACGGTCTGTGCTTTTTCTTCCAAGTTGAGAGTAGCCGCTTTTGAAAGCAACAGAATAAACTAGTCCTCACGTTAAATAGTTTTAGAAATGGAGCCCTTTTTGGTATTTCACTCGAGGTGATCGAGGCCCTGAGTAGCCCACTGGCCAAATGCCGAAAATCGCGGGCTCAGTCTTTTCTCGGAGAAAAGATTTCGCCATCAAATGGCACTTGTTCCCCCGACTGTATGTATGTATGTATGTATGTACGGCGCACGCGCCCGCGAGCCATTCCGCTTGCCATGACCATAAAAAATTACCAGCACGCCTTTAAGTATGACTATGGGGCTCCACTCCCGCGGTCTACGGCCGCGGAGGAGTTCCGCTCAAAATTTATTAATTATTTAACTGATTAGCATTTTTGTCACAGAACTAGAGTTCATGTGACCCATGACAACAAATGAACTGTTTTTCAATACTATAAAATTTTAATTTTGTTAAATAATCAGAAGATCATCTAACCTTTCTCTTCTTCCACTGGAATGCCTTCCCTTCCTTAAAATAAGACGCAACCACGACGCAATGGTTGTGATGATATATTTACCTGTAATTAATCCACATTTTAATAAAAGAGACAACACCACTGATAGTGCATTACGTACTGTCAGAAAGATCTACCGACCTTTACTGTTTTTGTCATCGGTAGGTGTCTCCTCAACTAAATACGGAATCAACACACAATGTTATTGTATGTTGAACATGCTTCAAGAAAAAAAGTGCATAAGAAATTAAGCGTTATTCTATGGGTGGAGTTAAGGTATGAGATCCGTACAACATAGACTGTACTAAATGTTGGCGGGGACAGTATTTTAAACCGTATCCAGACATCTCGCCACCAGGAAGATTCGCCACCAACCATCTCGACACCACAAGTTGCATGTTCTCGCAACCAATCACCCCTCCAACAAGTGAGGTTATCTCACCACAACGTGAAATCCCTTTGCCACCAACCAGCCACTCCGTACAACATAAACTGTACTAAATGTTGGCAGGGACAGTATTTTAAACCGTATCTAGACATCTCGCCACCAGGAAGATTCGCCACCAACCATCTCGACACCACAAGTTACATGTACTCACAACCAACCACCCCTCCAACAAGCGAGGTTATCTCACCACAACGCATAGTCCCTTTGCCACCAACCAGCCGCTCAATTTTTAACATTTACTAAAGAGAAAAAGTCCTAAATACCCTTCACACATTTAAGAATCTACACTGTAAACATTCTAAGTTGAAATGGATTTGTTTGCATATGGTACGCAGTGGACTTGGTTCCCTTAGCAAAACTGTACAATGTACGTAGTCGTTTCTTCGCTACGATCCTCACCACATATCACGCAAAATACAAAACCCGCGCCCAAATATTTACGCTGTTCATAATTCTCTCCAAACTTTATATTTAATGGCGGCAGTGACTAAATCTCCAAAAGCTCTCTAGTTTTTTATTTCTTAGTGGTATCACTGCAGGTTTACATGGACGTGAATTTTGTAAATTTCATTGTTTTGTTTTTATTTTTTAATGGTGGACCCCGAGCGGCATGAAACTTTTTGTATTGGTAGATTAATAAAGTAACACTTCCACTGAAGTGAACTTTAAAACTGAATAGATGCGTCAGCAGAGACTTGTGAGTTTTTAAAAAATCATCATTGATCAGGCTCCGTTAATGGTAAGATCAATGGTGGCAAGACGGTGACCTCACTTGATGGCAAAATACAAAACCCCCAAAAATACAAAACTCGCGAGACTCCTCACGAAATGACTTTTCAGTTTCGTTACGATATCTAATACCGTTTATTTTATAGTTCAGGGAGAATATTCTTACAATTTTCTAAGCTGATGTTCCTTTGAGCATAGAAAAGACTTTCTTTATTGTTCAGTCTGACTTATATATTTTATATATTATATATTTTTGTTTATTATGAGAAATAGTATAAGATTGTCGTCAGCTATTACCAAAGTGTCAATCATAAAAATTTCCGAGGTTGGTTTTTTTATGTCTCATTTTATTTTGTCATAAAACATTAAAATCTCCATGTTTTTAGAGTTCTGAGGGGAGGTTATTCCCTGACTTGTACTTAGTCTTTTCCCATGTGCTCCTTTAAATTCACTGATATTTGTCTACGGGCAAAACCTATTCCAACAAGCTAGCAATCAGCAATCAAAGCCAATCTGCTCGTCAGAAAACATCATATTCAGCCTAGAAACGAACGAAGTGTGTGTTCAGAAAAGAAATTGACCGAAAACTGTTGAAGTTTGTAGGTTATTAAGTAGCCTGCCAAGTTAATGTTTTTAACGTTCTTGCAGGTGGTTATATCGGAATAAGATTGAGATTCTGATATATTCTTCAATCTGTCAAAGTTAAAGGCGTTATAAGTTTGACTTACAATTTCTTTATGTTTCTTATGAGAAATAATGTTGTAGTCATAGGCTAATTACTTTAATGTCAACCATCGAAATTTCCGCAGTGAAGTTTCTTTCATGCTTCAATTTCTCCCACAGGGCTAGAAGAACAAACTTAATCAAAATGAAATATGTGCTGTGCTATGTTTGTAATGGCAACGTTCTTGCAGGTGGTTATATCGGAATAAGATTGAGATTCTGATATATTCTTCAATCTGTCAAAGTTAAAGGCGTTATAAGTTTGACTTACAATTTCTTTATGTTTCTTATGAGAAATAATGTTGTAGTCATAGGCTAATTACTTTAATGTCAACCATCGAAATTTCCGCAGTGAAGTTTCTTTCATGCTTCAATTTCTCCCACAGGGCTAGAAGAACAAACTTAATCAAAATGAAATATGTGCTGTGCTATGTTTGTAATGGCAATACAAAAAAAACATGATGGAGAAAAAATGGCTATAAGAAATTTAACACATAGTCGGTTTATTAAGTTCTGAATATTCAATATAAATATCATAAGGAATTTAATTAAACATGTAATGCCTGCGAAGGTGAGGGCAATCAACCGCTATAGCGCTAATCACCATAGTACAAGAAAGAGGCAGGATTGGGGAGGAGGAGGGTTGATGAAAAAAGTTGTGTGTCAACGAGATCAAGAACATGAGTGCCATTATACGCCATTAATGGTATACATCATCCTGGGATCAATTCCATGAATAAAACGTTTACACTTGTAGTTTACAAGCTGGGGTCAATTTAATAAAACTTTTACACTTGTAATTTACAAGTGGGACCATTGTATTTACAAGCGCAGACGAAAACGAGTTTAATAAACATCGTTACAAGTCCAAGTTATAAGTGTACGACTTGTAATTACAGGTGTAGCGCTACACGTGTAAAATATGGCAAGTAACAAATTTAATAAAATTTTTTCAAGAGTCCGACTTGTATTTTTACAAGAGTTCAACTTGTAAATCACAAGTGCAAATTACAAGTCGCATGTCACTTGTAAACATTGGGTACGTCTTGTAAAATGCGTATTTTTTGTGACAAAATATGTTTTCCTCTAGCAAAGAAGAACTCGGCGAGCTGCTGAGGCATCTCAGTATCTGACAACCTAGGAATTTCGAGAAAAGGCGGCTGTTGGACATGGAAAACCTAAGGGAATTTCGAGGCGGTACGCACCTATCGGAAGGCTTAACAGGATTGGCTGAGAAGACAAAAGAACAAACAATAAAACAATGACCCTAGCCCTTAAAACAATAGAGGTGCGTGATATAGGAAGCCAATAAAATTACAAGTTCCGAAGAGGTGCGTGGCTACTGGGAATTTCGGGTGAATTTTCGTCTCTTTGAGGCCGCTTTGGCTTATCTTTTGAAATTAATAAGCCTGCAATTAGAGTAGACATTAGCATAGATTAAAGCAGAGAGATTGGATTGTACACTTGTAACCTACAAGTGCATTCCAGCGGAGTTTACAATTGTAGGGCTACAATTGTAATTTACTCTTGTATCTGACTCTTGCTACACGTGTAAGTTCCAGAGTAGAAAATTCTTCTATTAAATTCTATTTACAAGTTGGACTTTACACGGGTAAATTACACGTGTAAAAATTACAAGTGTAGTTTCTTTGATAAATTGACCCCTGGACGCTTGTTCTTACAAGCGCACGCCAAAATAAGTTCATTAAACATCGTTACAAGTCCTTGTTACAAGTCTCCTACTTGTAATTACAGGTGTTGCGCTACACTTGTGGAATCTGGTACTTATCCAATTCAATAAAACTTTCACAGGAGTCCGACTTGTATTTTTACAAACGTCCAGCTTGTAAACTACAAGTGCAAACTACAAGTGGTAAGTCACTTGTAAGCTTAACATACGACTTGTAGAAAGAGTATTTCAAAACTTCAATTATGTCCTCGTCTAACAAAGAAGAGCTTAAAGAACTATTGAGACACGTATTTATTCGGCGGCCTAGAAATTTTGAGGAAAGACGGTTGTTTGACACGGAAAATCCAAGGGAATTTCGGGAGAAGATTCGTCTGTCCGTGGACGCTTTTGCTCATTTTCTGGAATTAATAAACCTGCGATTAAAGAATACATTAGCACGGATTAAAGCAGAGAGATTTGATTGCACACTTGTAACCTACAAGTGCATTCCAGCGGAGTTTACAATTGTAAGGCTACAGTTGTTATTTACTCTTGTATCTGACTCGTGCTACACGTGTAAGTTCCAGAGTAGAAAACTCTTTTATTGAATTCTTGTAATTACAAGCTGGACTTTACACGCGTAAATTACACGTGTAAAAACTACAAGTGTAGTTTCTTTATTGAATTGACCCCTAGGGTCAATTTAATAAAACACAAGTGTAATTTACAAGTGTATCTGTTCTTTCAGAGGTTGAAAACAATAGCTACACTTGGAAATTACACTTGTAAATGTTTTATTAAATTGACACCTGTATTCAAATTTCAAAGCTATGTCCTCGATTCCATGTTTCCAACCTCTCTTTGCATTATGGGAAATTACAAATAGTGGCTCAATTAGAGTGAATTCGTATAACCTGATTTTATATGCTAATGAGGTATGCATTATATTCTAATGAGCTGTGAGAATAAAAGAAAGATAGATGTGACAGCTAACGGTTTTATTACGAATTACAAAATGAATTCAATTATTTATAGTACGTCATCAGCATTTGTAAGTGAGTACAAGGCAAACCAGAAAGTGTTAATTCAAGCATTTATAAGCCTGCACAAAACGAAACAGAGCACTGGCATGTCGGGGCTGAAAATTTACAGCCGTTTGAGTTTTTTCGGGCAATTTTTCTTGTTTCATAGTCAGAGTCGATGTAGGGAAAAACAACGTAACTTGAAGCACAAGACTAAACTTAAACACACAAAAAAATTTAGTTCCATTTTTTTCAGTCATCGAAGTCTGCTAAATAATCGCAATCGTCTATCGGCCAACATCGTTGCCAGCTCAACACAAACAGGCATAAGCCAGTGGGGATGCCTCCAGATCTGCCCTATAGCCTTGGAAGTCTTGACCTCTTTAAAAAAATGCTCGATTTTCACCCTTCTCCTCGCTAATGCCCGATTAAAATTTTCGTGCACGCCTTCTCTCTCTATGGTTGAGCAAATGCATCTGCCCTGCTTGAACGGCTCTTAATAAGGAGCCACCATCAGGATATCCTCTGTCTGCCAGAAACTTTGCATTCGGTGGGATGTCCAGATTGCGACCAGATCCGATAGGCTCCATCAGCCTACAAGAGATGGCATCATGCGTGCTACCCAAGAAGCC
Source organism: Siderastrea siderea (assembly GCA_964030785.1). NCBI lineage: Eukaryota > Metazoa > Cnidaria > Anthozoa > Scleractinia > Rhizangiidae > Siderastrea > Siderastrea siderea. Next base: position 49,066,526 of record OZ034969.1, on the reverse strand, counting down.
CACTTGAAGAAATGGAATGCTTCCTTCATTGTCCATAACCAACTGTGTGTTCATGCAATGGTAATGCCTGTGTCCGCTGTAAAACGGTCTCTGTGGCTCTGTGAGGGGACAGTATATCTCATGTGGGGTGGTATCAATTGCGCCAACAGCATTAGGAAATTCAGGCCAGTTTCCAATTAGGTTTTGCCATTCCAAACGGTTCGGCCATCTGATCTGGTTGTGCAAGTATCGCCAAAGTTCTGGCGCTGTTCTGTGTATTATGCGAATAACAGAAGTAGGATCAATATCAAACCAGAGCGCAAGTGTATCCACGTGAAGGTATTTCCGTAACCACATCAGCACAAGTAAAATTTGATTGATGCCATTTATTTTCTGCCGCCTTCTGCGTGGAAGCCCATCTAACGTTAATTGAAAAAGTGATGGAAAAGCACGTCGGTTGCCAATCTTACAAAGGAAGCTGGAGTTTCAGCGGTGTTTCTCCAAAACAAATGCGCTTGCCCCGATATCAGGGAAAAAACATCTCGACCGCTGAATTCTTGGCCATGAAAATTCTCGGACAAACGATGCTGTAAAGGGCAAAAATTTTCTTGTGGCGGTGGCAGCTGCAAAGAGGCAAAAAGCAGCAACTAGGCAAGTATATTCAAAAATACTACACGCATTTCATGCACCTCCATGTTCTTTATCCTCCGAATAGCCTCGGCTCTGACAAACTGTGTTTTTGGGTTTGTCTACAACGTTCCAACGTGAATCACTCATGCATAACCAAGTTCTCCTGTCGCTTCAGATTTTTTGTCTGCACTCGTTTTACCATTCGGGCAGCGACGTTGGTTTGCTTTGTCATTTGTATAAGCGGGAGAAAATATGAGTGAAATTTCTCACCTGTACGGGTCTGAAGAATTAGAGAGCCAACAAAACCAGCACGTAGCTGAAACTGTGGCAGGTACAGGTACGTAATGATGTTTTAACATTGCTTCGCCATTACTGCGCTGCAAAGTACAAACAAGAACAATATCGAAATTTTACCTGATGTTCAACTTTATTTACAGGACAACCGAAAAGGAAACGTGTATCTATAGGAGACAACGAAACAGCAGTTTGTTTTAGACTGTTACAATCGATGCAACAACAAAAATTGGGCGGAGGTAGTAATGTACGCAAAGCAGAGGCTTCCGGACGCACCGGGATTACCAGACCACGTGGTCAACCTTTATTTATTGCATCCGGTAGAGTCCATCGCAAACAGAATGTGAAATATAAAAAGCAGTCGGAGGATATTGATGCAGTGAACGTACTAGTTTCCAACCAAACTAAGTACTCCAAGCAAATGACGCCAGCTGAACGGAAATCTGCAGCAGTTAAAGCAAAGCTAAGCCACCAATTCGTCGACTCTTCATCAAGTTAATCAGAAACCGAAGAAGAGGCGAGCAAACGAAAGAAGAGAAAAGTGGATTTTTCAAAAGAGGCACAGAGAGCACAAACCAAAATGTGCGAAAAAGCGTTAAAAACTATGGGCAGCGTTAACGATCTCCTGTCCAAAGTGCATGGACAAATATTTAACTGACGCTAAGAAATCAGACTAAATTTCACGCAAGTCATAGTGGCAGTATATAATCAATTGTAAGGGGCCTAAAGTGCTCTACTGTAAACAAGCAGCATCGAGAAATAAAAGTCATTCGTTTAGTATTGGAGTTTTGCGATTCACACATCTATTTTTTTATTTTGTTTTATTGTGGGGAGGGGGGGGGGGACAGGGGGTTTAAACACGTACACGTTACATTACTTACATAACAGTATGAAACAAACCACTACTTACATTGCATTACATTACATTACAGTACAGTACATTACATTACAATGCCTACACAAGAGCGCTAGTTATAGTATAACACTTGGATTACTCTACTTACAATACTCTATTCTAATTGCGCTTAATACATACGATAATAATAATACTGTTTTTGTTTGCCCTACACATTGACCACATACAAACCATGCAGATGCCCAATTAATTCCCTTACAAGATTAAATAGCAACTTTCTAGCGCAGAAAACTATTACAAACTTAATTTACCGGTGGACTTCCATTTTTTTCCTTGTAATAGACTAATATAAGATTACAACAGAAGCTCCCATCTTGTATAAAAATCGCGAAGCTTTCGGTTCTTAATAGCAATTAACTTTTCAACTTCTTGTTAAGCTTCGACCTTGTGCAGAAACAATCTAAATTTTGGAAAGTACTTATTTTTTCTACTCTCCCAGATAGTTATAATTATCTTACCAAGAATTATCAAATAATTTAATAAATCTTTCCTCTGAAGAAAGCCAATTATGATGTCTTTTAAAGACAAAGGGCGCGTTTTTTTATCCACAATTCTGGAATAAGAATGGTTGGTACGGAATGCTAGGAATAATTTGGATTATCTGCATAAAAAAAAACGTCCGTCGAGATGCACGGTCCTGGCCCTGCCTTTTTCTTGTATGAAACATCACTGAAAAAAACCTCGTACTTTTGGTACAATGAAATTAGAAGCAATATTTCATTGTGTCCAAAAGTGTAACCTGATTTTTTCTCCGGTAGAGACGTATTTGAATCCGCAGCGCTCATCTCGCCGTCCGCCATCTTGGATTTTCATTCGCAACATTCTGTTCATTCTGCTCTGGGAGCAGAATGAATGGAATGGCGTTCTGTCCATTCCGGAATAGGAATGCGGAATAGAAAAACGCGCGTATTTTACATTCTGGCCATTCTTATTCCAGAATTGTGAATAAAAAAACCCGACCAAAGATAAATTTTCACCACTTATACCAGACCACCAGACTGTGAAACTATTCCAGTACACCCGCACAAAAGAGCAGTTAAAGAAGAGGTGGTACAAATCTACCGTATAGGTTCCACAAAATGAGCACTTATCTGGGAATCCTGCTTCCCACCCCTTCTTCTTCTGCCTCCCGTGCACCTCCCGCCCCCTTTTCTCCCCCCACTTTATTCTCACAGCTCATTAGAATATAACGCACAGCTCATTAGCATATAAAATCGGGTTATACGAATTCACTCTATTGTGGCATAAAATTTTATTTGCAAGCAAATAATGCATTTTTTGTCAGAAAACACTCAAATCACCATAAAAAACATTTTTTCAAGCTTATAATCCTTTGAGCATAGAGAGTACTTTTTTTAATTCTTCCATCTGTTAAAGTAAGAGTCGTTGTAAGTTTGACTCATATTTTTGTTTATTTTGTTTATTATGAGAAATAATATGACCGTCGTATGCTAATTACCAAAGTGTCGACCATAAAAATTTCCGCCGTAGGTTTTTTACGTCTCAATTCCAGTCTAAACAATGAAAAACGAAAATAACAAAAGCTAACTAGCAACCTAAATACCAATTTGTTGAGATTCTTATTTTGTCATAGAACGTTAAAATCTCCATGATTTTAGACTTCGGGGCGAAGAGTACTCCCTCACGTGTACTTAGTCTTTTTACATTTGGTCGTTTACATTCACTGCAATTTGTTCACAGACAAAACCTTTCCCAAGAAGCTAGCAATCAGGTTTACTATGGTCACGCCAAGTACATTTCAATAAGCTCTAATGAGGTTGTGGAAACATGCGCGTGAAGAAGTAATACATTGTCCTTAATTGTAACTTTAAACTTGGACACCGACTTTTTGATGTCTTATTTCCGGCATAAAAATGGCATAATTAAAATAACAAAAGGTAGGTTTTTTCTGTTAAGAATTAGCTACGTCTTAAGGCTTTTCCATGACACGTTGATCTAAATCTTCTCGTCTTTGCAGAAGCTTTTTGTTGTTAATGGTGAACATGTTTCCCCTTGTGTGAATTCAAATGGAGTTCTTAAGTTCAAACTGTTTACTAATGTAGGTGTCTTGTTATCATTTGTTAGTACCTGTAATGGTCGACACTAAAAGCTATTCCGACGGCTAACTTTGCTTGAGTTTCGCCACACCAATAACACACGGATAATTCTTTACAGACAATCACTTGAACTATTTGATCAATTTAATACACTTCAAGAATCCAAGAACTTTTCGTCAAACTGCACTTAACAATACAAACTAGGAAACCTAAGCTAAAGTGTAAAATAATATCTAACATTCTGATCGTTGCAAAAAGCAAGCTCTCAAGCAATTCTAGCATACAAAGTAAAGATACCATCAAGACATTACTTGATTAATTTCTTAATTATTACATAATTTAGGTAATACATGTCTACAAAATTCCTCATCAGAAAACAACATACTAATGCGTAGTTCAATTTCAGCTGTTACCATGCCCACACTTACCCACCCACTCCGGAAGGCACACCACGGGAATTTTTGTTTTTTACATGACGTTCCAATCCCCGCTCCCGGGCAAACAAAAATTTCCCACCCCGGGAATTTAAACATAAAGAAAACTGTTGAGATACACTTTGACCACGCCAATTGCATTTGAATTAACTCAGTCTTCAGTTTTGACCTTGTGGAAACATGCATTTGAAGAAGCGTTTCATCGTCTTTAAATCCACAGAGTGTATCTTCCCGTCATCTTGATCTTGGAAATTGTTTAACTGATGTTAATCTTGTAAATCCCTGTGGCACGTCATGTCACATTTGTTTCTATACTGTTCGCATTGGCATTGAATGGAGATTGAGTTGGAAATACTTTACTAGATGCTGGAGGGTTTAATTTCACCCAAACATAAAAATGTTTACAAAATGCAACTATCACTCTTTCATAAGACGACAGTATAAACCTGAATTAACATTTAATTTATTAATACTAACAATTTATGTAAGCTTTGCAAGGACAGGTAGTTTAGAAGAATTACACTGTACATAGTGCACTCACATTTAATTGCTTGCAGCATTTTACTGGGGACAATGCTCAAAGGCGAAGCAATGCATTGCCTTGCAATACTCTTCCCATACAGATCTTTCTCCCTAATGACACGGAATGAGTCAGTTAGAGAGTCTGGGCTTAAAAAATTGAGCCTGCTCTTGGAGGTATCGGGGCACTTCACGGCTTCTTTAGTCATAGATGCAGCAATGTCATAACAACTGCCAGGCAATCCCTCTCGTTAACATGACATGGTCATTCTAAAGGCAGTGGCAGTGTCCGCTTTGTCCTCTTTTGCCTATCGACAATCTCACTCAACCTCTCTCCAGGTGAGGGCAATTTTGTCGTCGACACGCGCTCGCAAAGATTCATGTGTGCACTTCAAATGAAAACGCATGCCAGGAAAGGCGAGTTTCGTATTTAGGAGGGGTATTCGACGGCTTAAAATACGATCTGGAACCCATGAGAAAGACCAGAGGTAGGCCAAAGACCCAAGAATACACCTTTGAAGTTTTATGGCGATTCGTTTATTGTGATGAAATTTATTGAACTTCAAGTACAGTGTCAAACTGTTTCCTGCCTTTAATTAATTCTAAACGTTAAAAAATAAAAACGTCAATTTCTCACCCAAAAAGCGTCAAACCAGCCCAGGAAACCCTCAGATAATGACCAATACAACAAAGAAATAAGGCAAATTATTTTCATTTCGAATTCTTTTTTATTTGTGGCAACAGGATGGAATTCTGCACGCGCAGCCGCGTGACCGCTGAGCCGTAAAGTCGTGATCGCAAAAACAAAATGGCGTCACCACTGCGATACTTTGTTTTGATGGCAATAATCTCGATTATTGAATGTAGAAAAGACGTTTTCAAGTGTTCAGTTTGCGGAAAAAATTTAAGCAATCTAAAAGCTGAACGAAGAAAATTCCGTGCAGTTTCGGATGATCTGTTTCCTTGTTTTGGGACCCTCGAGGAAGAATCGCCGCAAGAACCGGGTGTAAATTTCCTGTGTGGCACCTGGAGAAGA